>CM026287.1:15912763-16091296 GCA_014851415.1 Cnaphalocrocis medinalis | reverse complement strand
GAACCTGCTCAACCGTGAGTGACACATAGACACCGACAACGCAGCCGCAGCCCGTGCTCATGGACGAGAACCTGCTCAACCGTGAGTGACACATAGACACCGACACGCACCGCAGCCCGTGCTCATGGACGAGAACCTGCTCAACCGTGAGTGACACATAGACACCGACACGCAGCCGCAGCCCGTGCTCATGGACGAGAACCTGCTCAACCGTGAGTAGCCACAATAGGGTATTTTACGACTCTTCTTTATTTATTTACTAGCGGCCGCCCGCGACTTCGTAGGCGTGGAGTTAATTATTGACACTTACCGTCATATTTTGGACAGTCCACACAATATATTTTATAAATTGGTAGCTCTGTGTTATTCTGATGTATAAGCTATATTGTGGTAATTTCATTCAAATCCATTCAGTATTTTTACGTGAAAGAGTAAAAACATCCATACATCCTTTCGCCTTTATAATATTTTTTTTTATGGTATAGGTAGCAGACGAGCAGGCGGATCACCTGATGGTAAGCAATTGCCGCCGCTCATGGACACTTGCAACTACCAGTGGAGTTATAAGTGCGCTGCTACCTTTTATCCCCTTCCCCCCGGGTGGGCCTCCGGTACCCTCACTCCTCGGCGAAACACAGCACAGGGGCTGCTTCACGCCGGTTTTTCTGAGGCAGTGGTATCACTCCGGTCGAGCCTGGCCCATTCCATGTCGAAGCGTGGCTCTCCCAGTAGTAGATTGTTAAGTTTTTGAAGTATGAAACACAACTCCCTTTTTATTTTTTATCTATCATCATCATTCCAAAGATAGAGTTACAAAGTTCCCATCAGAAAAGGAGAGCGATACGCTATTAATGACATCACTAGGCTAGTGCTTCTACGAGGCGCGATACAAAATTCTGTTTAACGAAAGAGGTATATCAATGACTGGTGTGGGTAAACATGACGGAAACCTAACGTTTCGGACAGGCAGGTTGTTGGTTGTTGTCAAAAAGTGGGTTGTTGAAGATTCTGGCCGTTAGCCATCATCCGGTTGATCCGGCTCCCCGGACGGGTTTTGGGACTAAACGTAGAAGTATAAAATCATTCACCAATTTAACGCCCCGTTGGTCTAGAGTTTGAACCATCGCATCGGGCGTGATCTTGGTGTCCTGAGTTAATTTCCCGGGCCGAGCAGTATGTTTATTTTTTCGAACATAGCTCGGGTTTGTGATTATCACCAATTAGGCAAGCTTGGTGATTAAGCCTAATCCCATTATAGTAGCGATGACTTTGATTTATATATTATAAAGGTCATTATATAAATCAAATGAAGCAGGACAGTGTATAAGCTGATACTTTTCCATAAATCATATATTGACGGATCCGCCCATTATTAATGGTGAATTCTCTACGGATCATCGTTCGTTCCCTCTTTTTACTTCCTTCCTCCCCAAATCTCAGGGGTGCACATTATCTCAGTAATTCATATTCGTATTACAACGTGCCATAGACTAACCATAGAGTATAGAGCAAGATGCATTAATATTAATGGCGCTCCCTCAACACGTCGCTCCGAGCTGCACTTAATGCAAGGCCAACGAACTGTGCTCTAATAATGCATTTTGTGATTGCATTCGATTTACGAGTTACGGCGACGTACGTGTCTTTATAAACAATAAAATTTTATCTATCAACTAACAGTTATATAAGTATAGGTGTACACCTTGCTTGCTCAAAGGCGATAAAAAATTAACTTCAATGTAAGTATTTATTTCGAACTAAGTATGTTTATAAAGTTTAGTTACAAGTAGTTTCTGTAAATTACTGTACAGTGTTAATCATAATTATCTTACCTCAGCGTGTTATTCCCAGACCCAGTTGCGTTCAAAGTTGGCTATTTGAAGCCCGGGGTACGCTTGGTCCAAGATGCTGGACTTCATGAGTGTGCTAATTTTGACACTTGTATGTGTATACGTGGCATAATCTTAGAATGTTTGGTCTGCAGGAAGTCTTAATTTAAAAAAGAAATAAAACAAATACCAATCTGATTGATTCTATTTTCAATTCCATGTTTGCGTTCTGTTTTCAAATTTCCCACAGCTCACGCACCGGCCTTGAATTGAATCAATAGCGCATTATTTTAAAGAGCCGTCAAACACCGGCCAGTAAAAAATATTTCTGTTTTACAACTTAATGGTTTACCGTGACGTGGAAATCTCTCGGACGTTTATAGACCGCGAGAATTCCCACCGACCGCGATGTAGTTTTTATTTTTACGACGGCAATGCTTAAGATCATGTATCTAGGTCTATCACATAATCCATCACTTACTGGCCAGTATTTTTTCAAACAGCATTGATTTTGTTTTCGTGTGAGCCGTTTAATTTAAGGTGACTATGAGCTTTTGTAATAAATCTTTTTTGTGAATACTCGAAACGTGCAAATTTATTCATCCTCTAGTTATTGGCTATCGGCTTAGAAGAATTTGTTTTGTTTTCAATAAAACGGATTTAGTAAAGCTTGTAAACCATAAAGATATACCTATAGGACCTACCTACTCACAAATACTCCCAATGGGCTGTGGTTGGTTATAATGAACGCGTAACGTATGATAATACCTGTCGCATCCAAACAAAGGTGACACACAGAGCTTGTAAAAGGGAAGGAAACTCCGATTCGGTCGTAACTTACGGTTCGTTCCAGGCCCTCTGGCTGGATGGCAGATGCCTCTGCAGATGAATAATTGAAGATTCATGCCAGTCAGCATATCCAATTGAATTGCCGGTGATTCGACTGGTGATTCCAAATAACTTGAAAGGTTGATTCGAATTTATTCGAATCATCATCATCATTTAAGCCAATGGACGACTACTGCTGGACATAGTAGGCCTCCCTCAAAATTCTCCAGAAAGATCGGTCCTGTGCGACCCGCAACCTTCATCAGATCGTCGGTCCACCTGGTGGGTGGCCTAAGCTGCCACGGCTGCGGCCTCCTGCGCGCGGCCTCTACTCAAGGACCTTTCCACCCCAACGGGGCCGTCTATTCTTGCAATGTGCCCTGCCCATTGCCACTTGAGCCACGCAATTCTGTGGGCTATATCTTAGATCTCCTGCGGATGAGCCACGAAATTCTTATCGAATAACTTTTTTCAATTCGAATCCCATCATTAATGAAACGTTGTATTTTACTCCAGCTAGACGGAACTATCGGCCATGTGTGTTGAGAAGCACTTAGCCTATTTCAAGCTGTTTGCCGCCATCCGACCTCGACCGCGCTACCAGTCGCACCTTGACTTTAAACTGCTACTACGTAGGCTGTACGATTTCCACCGCGTCCTTTATTAAGCCGTCAGTCCTCATACCAATTTATTTTATTGTACATATGTCTATAAATTCTCGTGTGAGCAGATGACTTTGAACTTTATTGCAAAATAATCTTGCTTGCATACCTAAACCATTTTTTGTGATAGATAGCAAGCAATCATTTTATGATGATGAGATGATGATGATGATGATCTGTCTCATCTCATCAAGTGATCAGTCTGCTCAGTCTAAATGTTTGTCGAGTGAACGAGAATTGGTCTCTATGAGACCAATTTAATGTGAGTATAAACAGATACTATTTATACTGTTTAATATGATAACTACATAATATTGATAACAAATAATAGTAACGAGGTCTGGTCTTTGAGAAGACTATAACACCGTCTTGGTCTTTCGAAAAGACTGCCTATTTTTGAACACAAAAGCCATCAACTAACCTGTTAATAGTAATAGCGACCATGGACAACAACGACACAGCCTCGTTTCCATAGAAGACGAACGCAAACATCTGGCACATGGTGTCTCCCAGCGCCCACTCCTGGCGGATGAACCGGCTCGCCGTCAGCGGGAGGTTGATCCCGCAGAACAGCAGGTCTGACACGCAGAGCGAGAGGACGAACTTGGTGGTGACGTGCCCTCGCAGCTTGGGGTGCATGAGGAGGGCGATTGTGGTGATCAGGTTCCCTGGAATAGAAAGACCATTATGAGGAGACGCAAGGAGCTGCAGAATACAGGGTGTATCTGTGAACATTTACATCCCTTTAACCACGTGTTCTACCAACCATTCTGAACAACATAATTTGTTCCATGACTTTTGAAAATTCGCAACAAAAAAAACTTTCCATACAAATCGGTCACGTGACTTGGTTATTTTGTATGGGGAGTTGAAATTTTTTTCGAACAATTTGGAAAAGTTGTTGAACAAATGTTGTTCATAGTGGTTGATAGAACACGTGGTTAAAGGGATGTAAATGTTCACAGATATACCCTGTATATCGACGGTTCCAAGGCTAATTGACTTAAGCGACACTTTTGGAGATCGGTATATCTGTGAAAATGTACATCCTTACCACTTCTTCTTGGTAGAACCATTGTTAGTACCATTCTGAACAACATTTAATTTGTTCTACGACTTTTTGGAAATTCGCACTAAAATTTTTCAACTCACTTTAAAAATTTTCATGCTAAGTCTGTCACATGACATATTCATTTTGTATGGGGAGTAGAAAAAAATTCGACTAATTTTCAAAAGTCATTGAACAAACGTTGTTCATAGTGGTTGATAGAACACGTTATTTAAGGGGTGTAAAGGTCACAGAACAGCCTGTATACATATAATTTGGGATCTACATTTTTTCTCTATCGTTTCAGCTAGGTTTATATTTTTTTTAATGGCGCTTGAATCGAATAGTGGAGCCATCGATAGGAAATTCATACAGGGTGCGTGATCTTTAATCAGTAACTAGCATGCCTTTAACCATATTGTCTTCTCTCAGCGTGTGACTTACTATCTAATTCTATTGTTTAAGCTATTTCCCATCCACCTTCTATTAGAATATTTAGATTAGTTACGCATAAAAATAAACACATAAGTTATGACGTCGTTTCTAAGTAGTTTACGATTCAGGAACTATTTGTTTACGATCTAAGCCGTCTCTCAACAAAATGCTTAATGGATGAATGGATATTAATAATATGAATGGATACCAACTTGCTTATCATCTACTTGGTCTATAGTTTGTTTGCACCGACTTTGTATGGAAAGATGTTTTTTTTTGCGAATTTTCAAAAGTCTTAGAACATTATGTTGTTCAGAATGGTTGGTAGAACACGTGGTTAAAGGGATGTAAATGTTCACAGATACACCCTGTATGAGAGATGTTGTCATGTCAGTGTATGAGATGTTGTATGTTCATACTTAATCGAAGATTGTGTAATTATCCCATAATACGTGGTGGCCTTTGTATTCGTAGCTTTTTCACTGCGTAAACCAACAAAACTTCCCTTCACGAATGTCCCCCCAATATTTGTCCTATTACCGGTAAGCGGACCTTTTCGCAGCAAACACCTGTTGTTTACACCCCCCCCCCCCCTCCCCCTCTGTGTGCCCAGTGACGTCATCAGCCAAGGAGGATGTAGTCAATAGAGGCCGGTGTTATCGTATTTTCACCTAACTTTACGCGAATGATTCTTCCTGTTGTTGAGCAATTGTAGCTCAGTTGATAGAGCGGCCTTTTTCTTTTTTTTATGTGACAGGACAACGCCTCGTTGGTCTAGTGGTTTAAGTACGGGCCATGATTTTGGCGTCCCGGTTTCGGTCCCTGGGGTAGCTTTGGGATCGGTTAATAACAATTATGTTGTCGCTCTCTAATTCAACTTCAGAAACGGAGAAAACAATAATAATAAGTTTAATTTAATAATTAAGTCATTTTAAATTTGAATTATTATTTAAATGATGATTCATTAAAAACTGAGGTACATAACATTATCATTAATTTGCTGTTTCTAACACACAAGTTCTGCTTTCGCCGTACCTCTTTCCTTCTTGCATAATCAAAAGGTTGACTGGTAGAGTATGCCTTTTGGCATTAAGTTCGGCTATTGTACTACAATTTAGAAAAAGTAAGAAAAAAAACAATCGATATTTAGCAGACGTGTCAACGTAAGAAATCGTTTGAGTACGCGTTAACTGGTTTCTTATTATTACGATATCGCTGAAGAAATATTTATTTAGCCTGTGATGTGACATGTCACTTGCCGATTATAAATAATAAATATTTTTTATCAAATGATTTACTTACTTACATTCTACATGTTCTGGAAGGTCATTGCCCCCAAAGCGGGAGGTATTACAGTCATACGAGAAATGAGAATAATAAATAGTTCTTAATTAAGTTAATGAGCTGAAATTAATGTTCTTCACATTTGGTGTAATATAAAAATAAATATTTATAGTACGTACTTCTACAGTGCTCAGTTTACAAAATCGTAAGAATGGAATAGTTTTTACTTTTTAGCCCCTTGACATTACATATTAACAGAGTGCACTAGCGCCACCAATTGATTTACTTACCTGTTACTCTAAACTATTAACAGTTTCCTATTCTCAGAAATACTTAAACTTAATTTATTTATTTATTAAAACTTTATTACTTAAAAACTTAATAAAACGTCTCATAATCGTCGCAGTCACTTATAAATTATTTAGTTTCATCGATTCCGCGCCTGTCCAAGACGCGAAAACAAGAATCGCTTCCTAGCACCATAACCAATGTGATTGCTAATTTACCACCATTAAATAGATTGGCCAAATGTTCCAAACACATTAAACATGTGGTTTCTATTCTATTTGGGTACTTTGGTACAGTCGACCGCAAAAAATTGCTTCACGGTTTTCACATCTATTGACCCTTATTCCGCTGGAATAAAATCCATTAATTGTCAAAGATGTTTAACTTAGTTTATACGTAGGAACATTATGTATTAACCAATAACGTAACTGTCCCTTCCCCAATCGTCGTTAAGCTGACAGGGTGATTGATTTGATAATAAACAGTCCCGTGGGGTGATAAGGTTCAAATGGTGGATGAGGGCTACAGCTGTGGTGAAATTTGAAGATAATGATGGCATTTGGCGTAGGCTAAATGCAATTTGCATTGCTTGTAGCCCCTAATACGAAACAGAAATATAGCTTTATATACTAAACGCAAATACTTGTGGCAGACGGTATTTCAATTATTTATATTTAATGAAATAGCACCAACAACGCCCCGTTGGTCTAGGTGGTTTATGTACCGGGCTGTGATCTCGGGGTTCCGGGTTTCCCGGGTCGAGCAAAAGTATGCTTCGAATTTTTCGAACATTTATTATGTACTGACGCTTGTGAGTTCGCTTGTGACCACGGCTTTTGTAACGCAGTCGAAACGTCAAGCAGTAAAGTGCTAGAATGTACTTATTAATTTTCGTCGCGTTTAGTCCCGTTTATATGAAGTATTTGTATAGGTAATGCAAAGCGATAGTTTAAAAACATAATATTATATATTATGTAGCTCAGGTTTGTGATCACAAATCACCAAAGTGGTGATTAAGCCTAACCCCATCATAAGAGTGTCATCTTTTCAGCACAAAATGTGTAGTTTTAAGATTTAAAATGTTAAGTTGTTGCGAATAAATATTTTTCTATTCTATTCGATCGTGTCGAGTTAGTAAATAGCCCCGTTATCCCTAGTTAGATCCCAATCAAACACCGGCTAGTGGCAATTATGACAAAAACTATAAGCGCCGTAATACCCATGGCGTTTGTTTACAAAACACGAAGTCGACTGCGTCCCATAGGGCGGAGGGCGGCTAATTGCTCCGGCGATGGCGAACACGTGACTGCTCGTTAACGGTAGGGTCACCAATACTCTGGTTTTTAATCATGTGGAGTACACTGACAGATGAAAATGACAAGTTTCTATGCATTTTGACATTTTGCATGTGTCAAATTGAGTGTTAATGTATGGGGATGACACATTGACATCTGTCCAACACGATAAAAATACTATATTTCGGTCTGTTTAGTGGCGTAGCTACCAGGGCGCCAGGCGCGGCAGTGCCCCGGGGACCTCAAGCTCGGGGTTCGAATCCTGATCGAACTGAACTTTTGGAAATTTATCTGCTTTTTTCACAATGAATATGTGGTTGCAACCCCACATATATCATGACAACTCAGTTGTTTCAAAAACTCAGAAATTCAAAAGTTATGCCTGGGCTAGGGAATCCCTCTAATTTTTCTACAAGTAGGTAACTACTACAAGTCTTTGGCAAAAATGTAACTGACGATATGATAAACTTAATTGTAGGTATATCACTCATTATTAACGAATGAAATACTTCACCGTCTGCCACATTTGGCGATTCATTAAAAAATATCGTTGCCATTTTAATGGGACGATCTCATAAAAGGACATGTTCTGTTTTGTATGGAAGATGGGCCCCTGGGGCTACCCGTGACCTACAGTCATGAAACTATATTTTCAGATAGAGCATAAATAAGGAACATTCCATGTAAAATATATTTTTTTAAAAACTCCAAACATTTGTTTTTGGTAAAAACAGTTTGAATAGTTAAGGTTCAATGCGTGTATCAACTGAAGAATTAAGACAGCATGCAGTTCACTGTACAGACTTTGTTTTTTTTTTCGTAGTTAAGTGCTTTATAAGTGTAGAAGGCAAAAGGATAGGTACTTAAGTGTATTCATTTAGAATGGTTATTTTACCGATATGAGTCCAAGCAACATGGCTTTGCAACCCATCAATAAATCACCATTTGCAAACTAAGCCTTGAAGAATAACCCAACTGCATCTGTTAGCTAAAACAATGGAACGAAGGCGTGTGACTCAAATTTTGAACAATAGATCCTTCTCCTCTTGGGGACAACCCCAACATATAATTAAAGTATTGAATGAAACCTTGAATTTTGAGTTATTAAATTATTATTCTTCAACCCAGAGCCTGGAAGAGACGGCTATTAGCGATAAGACTGCGCGATTGTACAATTACATTATTGACCTGATTCCGTAATAAATTATAACAAAATAAGTACCTAGCTTTTAAGCATTTACAGTATGAAACAGAAGCAGTGACATAAAGATAATAAATTGCCACTGAAAAAACAGCACAAATGTTCAGTGGCAATAGTCAAATGTTGTGTCCATTATACATTCGCATAAGTGTCATCTTGGTGTTCTGCCATTTTTGGAACATTATTCTTTTGTAACTAACTTTTTTTTTCGGTTGCGCAAAACTAGCAACCCCTAACTGGCCCTACAGTGTTATGTCCTAAGTTACACTAAGCAGTATTAGAGTTTACATTCCGGAAGTGTTCTCAGTATACAACAGTGGACCTACATACGGAATTGCAATTAATGCAACGTTGTCTGAGCCATAGCTAGTTTACGAGCTACGATACGAAGTGTTTGCCATAACGAGATACTTAAATGACAAAGGAAAATGAAAATGCAACAAATGACTTTGTATTTGTAGATTTCAATTTAAATTATTACATAGGTAGGTACTACATACGAGGTACTTTCAATTTAAACTATTACATAGGTAGGTTGAGACGTAAGGGGTCGCGGGTTTGATTCCCACACCAACATAAATGTTTGTTGATGAAATAGATATTGTTGAGTCTGAGAAACCACATACGGGAGTATGTGGTTTCTTCGTTGTTTCTAGTTTCCATAGTACCTACAAGGGAAAACCTTAGTTTGGGACCAGGACAATGTACTTATGTGATATTGTCTCAATTTATTTATTTATACTATGCCTCTACTACGAAACAACGATCTTACTATGCTTATGTCTACACGGTAGAGGCTACGATTGTTATATATACGAGTACTTTGATGATTTGTGATCTATGAGTTTTAAAACTTCGTCAATAACAGACTGAAAAAGAACTTGTTTGTTTTTTAACTTCTGCATGATTTCATGTTAGCAGTCTATGTTGGTACTTGTTAGTGAAGTTACCTACTCATTTGTTACGCCAAACTAACTAAATTAACTTATTACGAGTATCATGCATAAATAAATAAGACTTATGAATTTCTGAAATTGTTACAAATACATAACTACTTAGGTGTTTTCTTAATGGATTTGGTCAATTGCTTTTGGTTTCATACCTACTGAACTATAAAGTTGAGAAGAAGCCTATTATGGCATAAGTAAGTAGGTACCTCATCATCATCATCAGCAACCCACGGTCGTCCACTGCTGGACATAGGTCTCCCCTAATGCACGCCACCGCTCCCGATTTTCGGCCACTCTCATCCAGCCCACTCCAGCCAGCCTTCGAATGTCGTCATCCCATCTTGTAGCAGGGCGTCCAACACTACGTTTGCCGAGTCGCGGTCTCCACTCAAGGACCTTATGGCTCCAACGGTTGTCAGTTCTGCGGCTAATGTGACCAGCCCATTGCCACTTCAGTTTGCTAATTCGGTGGGCTATGTCAGTGACTCTGGTTCTCTGTCGGATTACATCATTTCTGATGCGGTCCTTCAAAGATACTCCGAGCATAGCCCTTTCCATAGCTCTTTGAGCGACTTTGAACCGCTG
Source organism: Cnaphalocrocis medinalis (assembly GCA_014851415.1). Classification (NCBI taxonomy): domain Eukaryota; kingdom Metazoa; phylum Arthropoda; class Insecta; order Lepidoptera; family Crambidae; genus Cnaphalocrocis; species Cnaphalocrocis medinalis. Next base: position 16,080,891 of record CM026287.1, on the reverse strand, counting down.
GATTAATCCAGCCGTGAGTGTCCACGTCTCGGCACCGTAAGTCATGACCGGAAGGACGCACTGGTCGAAGACTTTCGACTTAAGACTTTGAGGGATGGGTGACGAGAAGACTTGACTTGAAGTAGGTACCTACGTGATTCAAAAGGTATCTACTAACTACTATTACTCTTGTACCTATTCTAGTTCATTGATTTTTTGTGAGGCAAATGAATAAGCTTCTGATGTAGGTGTTTCCTCCTTCCAACAAATGTAAACATATTGACGAATAATCTCTGTTAAATACTTTAACACTTCACAATCACGAAATGTGAATAAACATCTTAATGGCAAGACGTTTTTCGTCTTCGCCAGCGTCAAAGGCTCTGAAAGGGCCTTTGTGCGGAGGGCATCAGCCCCGGCCAGCGCGATGCTCGCGTCCCTACAGGCAATAAAAACGGGAACAACGAGCCCTTTTGGGTGTGGGATTATCAGGGCATGTTTGATTAGTAATTTCAATTTAGAGTCGTAAGTAGATGGGCATTTTGATGTGAAAATGAAATGTTAATTATTTTATAATTGTAAATGTTACGAGCATAAGAACGCCAGCGTGGCTTCTTAGGTTTAAAGTAGGGTAAGCGATTTCCAACTGAGCAAATCAAGTCAAGTTAAGTCTGTCAGTTGTGAACCAGCAATATTATGTATCTACATACATATGGGAGTCAAATTATTAAACACGGTTGACTTTCCACGAGCGAACGTAGGTCCAATAATAGTCAAATCAAATCAATCCAATCAGAATAATCTTTATTTGGATAGGCTTACCTACATACAGCATTTAAAAATCGTCATAGTTACATGAGACATATTTAAGACTATTTATTTGAAGATATTACGCTAAATGGTATATTATATCTTGACACGTAAAATAGTATACTGAAAAATAAATTAAGTACTTATGTACCATAATGCGATTCTACCACCGGAATCGGAAAGTTGATTCTGACGACCAATATCTGAATCATCGACCATATACCTAGTCATCAGTTGAACATTTACTTCTCAATATTATAGAATAATTGTTAAAAAATAAAATCTCCATAAGTAGCAATTTTGCCGGTTTTCGGCCACTCCTTCTATTTTTCGGCCATGAATTTACTAGTTCTCGGCCACTAAATAACACAAGGAAAAATGAATTTTATGACATAAAAAATAAGAAACATAATTGATTAAAACCAAGAATTCCAAATCAATTAGTTTAATTATGATAATAATTTAATATTACAACAAAATTAACAAAGGAACATAATCTTTGCGTGTTGACTAGTAAAAAGTTATTTGCTGTTTGAAATCATTTCCATCTTTGTCCCTTCGCCAGTCTTTTTTTTATTATTCCGTTTATTAATAAAACTCGCTTGACGGTTTGCAACGGAATGAATTTTATTTCACAGATAATACAGAATAATACATTTACACTCATATCCTAATAGATGGCGTTAGTAGTATGATATTTTGTTACAAGTTAAAGTTATTTACAACACCCTCTCTTAACAAAATATCCCGCTAATTGCACAAATTTTTCAAGTTTCAGTTACAAGTATTTTAACAATAGAAACAATTTTACAAACATCATACATGTTTAATTTACTTCCCTTATGCCCATCAGATCCATGAACTTATAATGTTTATCTGCACAAAGTGCTCTATTATTGGCAACGCACTCTCTACTGAAATGATGGCGTACATCTATATGTTTAGTACGTTTATGGAACATAGGATTAGAAGCTAATTTTAAAGAACTTTGACTGTCACTGTACAAAATTAGAGGTTTATTTCTATCATATATACCAAGCTCTGACATCAAATTACTTAAATAAATTGCTTCCTTACAAGCCTCCGCAAGTGCCATGTACTCGGACTCAGTGCTGGACAGGGCAACTGTTCTTTGCTTTCGAGACTCATAACTTATTACACAACCTGACAAAACAAAACAATATCCTGTATAAGACCTTCTGTCAATGTTACAAGATGCCCAGTCGGCATCAACAAAACCATGTAAATCAATACTATCTTTCTTAAAAATTAAGCCAAAATGTTTCGTTCTTTGCAAGTATCTTAACAATCTTTTCAAATGTTTCCAATGTGTTTCATTATAACAAGTGTTATATTGGCTCAGAAAGCTTACGCTATAAGAAATATCTGGCCTAGTGAGAACGGAAAGATACATCAAAGACCCTACCAATTGTTGATAAGGATAAATCTCACTACAATGGTTATTTACAGCTTTTTCTAATTTTAAATTTACTTCCATTGGAGTAACTGAAGTTTTGCAATTAATCATATTAAATCTTTTCAAGATATTATCAATAAACTTCTCTTGGTACAGAGTTACACAATTCTTTTGGACATTTACATTCATGCCAAGACAATTTTTTATTTGACCTAAATCCTTGATTTTGAAATCTGACTCTAATACACTTCTCAAGCCTTTGTAAGTGTTATCGCAGTTGTAAAAAACAAAAAAATCATCAACAAATACAGCTACATACACCTTTACATTATTATGACATTTCATGAATAGACAGGGTTCATATTTAGATTTCTTAAAACCTATCTTTAACAAACTAGATTCCACTTTTATGTACCAGGCCCTTGCTGACTGTTTTAGCCCATATATGGCCCTTTTTAACCTTAAAACTTTATTTTCACAATTTTTGAAATTAGAATTTACTGGTATTTCCATAAATACACATTCATCAATATCACCATTTAAGAAAGCCGTTGGTACATCTAAGTGGTTCATTTTTAAGTCCAGTTGAACACTCAAGGCAAAAAGTAGTCTCAAGGTAGAATAACGCACAACAGGCGAAAATGTTTCATTATAGTCCATCCCTTTGATTTGAGAGAAGCCCCTAGCCACAAGTCGGGCTCTATAGCGCACATTACCACTACTATCACACTTCTCCTTGAACACCCACTTGCTTTTTACCACTGTGCCTTCACTTGGCCTATCCACTATAACCCACGTGTCATTGTCACTAAGAGATTTCAGCTCTTCTTGCATAGCACTGCACCAATGCTCCCTATTGGGACCCGTAAGAGCGTCCTGTAGAGATATTTGTTCACTCGTAAAGTCTTCAACACACATATTGGAAATACCGTACCTCTCTGGTACACGACGAACACGTTTCTCTTTTTGAGTAACAGCATCACTCTGAGTAGCAACCAAACTGTCATCAGTCATCAAGCACTCACTATATTCATCATCCTGATCACTTGATGAATCGCTTGCAATGTATGTTGGATCTTCTCTGGATCTCTCATTGTCTTCAATGCTTGTTGAACTTTCTTCCTCAATACTTGTATTCTTTTCTATACTTTTGTCTGGCTCCCTCTCTTCAACCACAGCTTCTACTGTGTCATTCATAGGACTCTCCATGACCACAACATCTCGTGCCACTATTATTTTATTTGTTTTCTGGTCATACAATCTGTAGCCTTTGGTATTTTCTGAATACCCAACCAAATATAACATTTGCGATTTTTTGTCCCATTTGTTACGTCTCACTTTTGGAATGTGGACCATAACTGGACTTCCAAACACTCTAATGTGTTGTAGATTTGGTTTTCTGCCAGTCCACATCTCATATGGGGTACTATTATTGTTTAAAGCTGCTGCTGGTGAACAGTTTTTCAAATATACTGCTGTATTCACAGCCTCCGCCCATAGGTGTTTGTCAAATGAAGCATCATACAGAAGACAGCGAGCTTTTTCTACAATTGACCTATTGTATCTTTCACTTAAGCCGTTCTGTTCCGGTGTATAAGGGACTGTCTTTTGATGAATTATCCCATGTCGCTTTAAGTAATTTTCCATCTCCGCTGAGCAGAATTCCCCGCCATTATCGGACCGCAATATCTTAATCTTTTGCGACTGTTGATTCTCAACATGCTGTTTGAATTCACGAAAATACTTGAAAGCCTCATTCTTTTCCTTTAGAAAGTATACAAAACACATCCGGCTATAATCGTCGACAAATAACAGATAATATCTAGCCAAACCAAGTGATTTCTTTTCCATGGGGCCACACAGGTCTGTATGAACCACTTCTAGGACCCTGCTGCTCGTGCTGGTACTAGCAGAGAAAGGCAGCCTACTTTGTTTGCCTTCGCAGCAAACTACACAACTTGATTGACTTATGTTCTGTTTATCCTGGTAAGTTACACCTTTGACTGCTCCTTTCTTCATTTTCTCAAGATCATTCATATTGATATGACCCAATCGTCTGTGCCAAGTGTTGCATGAGGTCTGTGCAACTGCTGCTAAAAGCTGCTTCGACGCGTCAATGTTTAATCTGTACACATCATTTTCCAAGCTTGCTTCACCAATACAAACATTCTGAGTATTGTAAATGTAACACCCATTCTTGTTGAAGGATACTCTGTTACCATTTGCGATCATCCTGCTGACTGAAAGCAAATTCGTGGTGAGTGTGGGTATGCACAAAACATTTTTTATTTCTACTTCATGTGTGATTGTTTTCACTCGCGTAGTAAGCCGAATATCTCCAGAGCACAACACTGGAACTTTCGTGCGATCAGCGACGATTATTTCTTTAACTTTCGGTTCGTAAGATATGTTTGTCAACAAGTTCTTGTTTGACACCATGTGAGCACTTGCGCCAGAGTCGACATACCAGTCGTCTTGATTGAACTCTCGCGTTAGAAAAACTGCACTCAACACGTTCGAAGTTGATTTCTGTTTGTTGTCTTTATTTAGTAGGCGGCATTGGCTCTTGAAATGTCCGATCTTTTTGCAATGATAACAACGAATTTGTTTTTTCTGAGTTGTACTGACATTGACATTTCCACTGACAGGTAACTGGTTCATTTCGTTCATTTCATTTTTGCTACTGCCACTATGCGCCTGTAGGTGGCGTTTCTGTCGACAATGTGCGATTAGCGCGCCTTCCGACTTAACCTCGAATTCCGAACTCATATCCATTAATTTTGTTTTTATAGCATCAGCACTTATCTTCAATCCTGAATGTTCTATTGCCATTATCATTGGGCTGAATCTTTCTGGCAATCCTGCCAGCAAAAGAGAGCCGATCCACTCGTCGTTAATTTCGAATCCGGTGCCCTTCAATCGTTGAGCCGTTTCTACAATTTGATTAACGTAGCTGGTCATACTATCACAACTCTCCAAACGTATTGATATAAGGCTTCTTAAGAGAGTAATCTTGCGTGTAAAACCCCTATCATCGAACAATGATTTCAGTTTGGCCCACAAATCTTGTACCGTGGCTTCTGTTTTTATATGGACAAATAACGACGGATCGATCGTCATAATGATTTTTGCCCTCGCCTTCTTATTGTCAGCTTCCGATAGCCCCGCGGCACTCGTGACATCCACGCCTTCCAGGATCATGAAGTTTTCGGCGGCAAACGCCCAATCGTCATAATTCTCTCGTCCTTTTAGCTTTGGAACGTTCACTGAGTAATTACCCGACGACATTTTTGTACTGATAGTCTATAAAACACACCGAAAGTCTACAAAAGAAAACTAATTACTTTTTCAAATACCTAAGGGACTGGGCCCATAACCTATTAATAAAACTCGCTTGACGGTTTGCAACGGAATGAATTTTATTTCACAGATAATACAGAATAATACATTTACACTCATATCCTAATAGATGGCGTTAGTAGTATGATATTTTGTTACAAGTTAAAGTTATTTACAACACCGTTGGCCGAAAACTAAATATATTGAAGTGTTTCTCGGCCACTTTCATACCACTGGCCGAAAACTAAACTTATTTATATCAGTTTTCGGCAGTCTAGACAAACGTTGTCAATACTATTTACCCGAATTTTATTGCAAATAAAATAAAAAAGTGATAAAAAGGGCACACTTCTTATCTATTGGACACACGATCCTGCTTTATTTACTTGATTTTACTGTAAGTATTATCGATGGGCTGAAAAGTGAAATAAAATCATTCCGATTTCGGCCACAATATTTTACCGGGGCCGAGAAGTAGTTTATTGAAAGCTGGTTTTCGGCCGACAAAAATTTAAAACTTTAACTGAGTATTTTCAAACAATAACCAATAACAAGTGGCCGAAATCTGACCACACAAATATGAAGACATCATATTTTGTCTTTCAATTTTCTCTTTTGACAACAACTTGCCTCTGACATTAAATTTAAGAGGTTGATTTTTTTAATGTATGAGTCAGTTTTCGGCCTGGCGGCCGAGAACGAGAATCTTCCGAAAAATGTGGTTAGTTACCCGGACATCGAATTAAGATCAATATACTGAATATTATAAACATATCAATCAAAATAACATAAATTCAACTCATCTACAATACAATACGATAAATAATTGTTCACCTAACTATAATGACTTCATAACTTACCGTGAACAATTTTGCGCGCACTATTTTTTTTGTTATATCCAGCACACGACGGCACTGTCCAACTTTCAGATGCTCACTGAGAAAGCAACTTATGAACTACAATGCTACAAAATTAAGAGGTGTAGTATTAGATTAACTAAGAGTCGACATGACTCTTTAAGTAAGTCTGTGAAGTATACTTTTCTTATTATTCGGGTTTTAACGGCCAATGGCCGAAAACGGGGTATGGCCGGCAAACGGGCACATCTACCCTACTCACCAACACGATAAAAATACTATATTTCTGTTCTGTTCAGTGGCGTAGCTACCAGGGCGACTGAATAGATAGAACTGAACTTTTGGAAATTTATCTGCTTTTGTCACAATAAATATGACAGGTTGCAACCCCACATAAATGATGAAAACTCAGTTATTTCAGAAACTCAGAAATTCAAAAGTTATGCCTAGCGAATTCCGCTTTCTACAAGTTCTACATCTACATGCGACTACCGACTGCTACAAGTCTTTGGCAAGAGTGTAACTGACGATATGATAAACTTAATTGTAGGTATATTATCACTCATTATTAACGAATGAAATACTCCACCGTCTGCCACATTTGGCGATTCATTAAAAATATCATTGCCATTTTAATGGGGCGATCCCATGAAATTTAATAAACCAGACCGATCGAGTTGATAACAGACAAATCACGTTCAATGCGTGTATCAACTGAAGAATTAGGACAGCATGCTGTTCACTGTATAGACTTTGTTTTTTTTTTCGTAGTAAGTGCTTTATAAATGTAAAAGGCAAAGAGGGTTAAGGAGAGGTAAGTGTATTCATTCATAATGTTTTTTTTTACCGATGTGAGTCCAAGCAACATGGCTTTGCAACCCAATAAATCACCATTTACAAACTAAACCTTGAAGAATAACCCAACTGCATCTGTTAGCTAAAACAATGGAACGAGAGCGTCTGACTCACATTTTGAACATTGAGTAGATATAATAGATATAGTAGATATAATAGATCCTTCTCTCTCTTGGGGACAACCCCAACATAAAATTAAAGTATTGAATGAAAGCGAGCAGAGGAATCCCTAGTTCTTTTTCTCTGTGTTTTTCCACATTTACAGATATAAATATCCAGTTAGTAATAAAAGCACAAATGTTTTTTTATAATGCATGCTGCATCATAGTTATTTGAATTTGGGCATTTTTGAAAATTATTCCTTTTTTTTACAATTTATTTTTGCAAACTAGCAACCCTAACTGGCCCTACAGTGTTATTCCTAAGTTACACTACAGTTTAGAGTTTACATTCGGAATGTTCTCAGTATACAACAGTGGACCTACATACGGAATTGCAATTAATGCAACGTTGTCTGAGCCATAGCTATTTTACGATACGAAGTGTTTGCCATAACGAGATACTTAAATGACAAAGGAAAATGAAAATGCAACAAATGACTTTGTATTTGTAGTTTTCAATTTAAACTATTACATAGGTAGATACGAGGTACGTACTTTCAATTAAAACTATTACAAAGGTAGGTTGAGACGGGTTCGATTCCCGCACCAACACAAATGTTTGTTGATGAAACAGATATTTGTGTTGGGTCTGGGTGTATGTGGTTTCTTCGTTGTTTCTAGTTTCCATAGTACAAGGGAAAACCTTTGTTTGGGACAATGTATGTGATGTTACTATGCTTACGTCTACACGGTAGAGGCTAAGATTGTTATACATACGAGTACTTTGATGATTTGTGATCTATGAGTTTTAAAACTTCGTCAATAACAGACTGAAAAAAAAAACTTGTTTGTTTTTTAACTTCTGCATGATTTCATGTTTGCTATCTATGTTGGTACCTGTTAGTGAAGTTACCTACTTATTTGTTACGCCAAACTAACTAAATTAACTTATTACGAGTGTCATGCATTTTGGTACATAAATAAATAAATAAGATTTATGAATTTCTGAAATCGTTACATATAACTACTTGGGTGTTTCCTTAATTGATTTGGTCGAGCTTTTGGCTTCACACTGAACCATAAAGTTGAGAAGAAGCCTACTATGGCCTAAGTAAGTAGGTATCTACGTGATTCAAAAGGTACTAACTACTATTACATATGTATTCTAGTTTATGGACTTTTTTGTGAGGTAAATGAACAAGCTCCTGATGCAGGTGTTTCCTCCTTCCAACAAATGTCAGCATATTGACGAATAATCTCTGTTAAATACTTTAACACTTCACAATCACGAAATGTGAATAAACATCTTAATGGCACGACGTTTTTCGTCTTCGCCAGCGTCAAGGGCTCTGAAAGGCCCTTTGTGCGGAGGGCATCAGCCCCGGCCAGCGCGATGCTCGCGTCCCTTACAGGCAATAAAAACGGGAACAACGAGCCCTTTTGGCTGTGGGATTATCAGGGCATGTTTGATTAGTAATTTCAATTTAGAGTCGTAAGTAGATGGGTGTTTTTATGTGAAAATGAAATGTTAATTATTTTATAATTGTAAATGTTATGAGCATAGGAACGCCAGCGTGGCTTCTTAGGTTTAAAGTAGCGTAAGCGATTTCCAACTGAGCAAATCAATTGTCAGTTGTGAACCAGCAATACATACGTCATATGGGAGTCAGATTATTAAATACTGTTGACTTTCCACGAGCGAACGTAGGTCCTATAATAGTCAAATCAAATCAGAATAATCTTTATTTGATAGGCTTACCTACATACAACATTTGAAAATCGTCATAGTTACCTACATTAAGAAATATTTAAGACTATTTATTTGAAGATATCCTACGTAAATGATATATCTTGAGACATAAAATATGTATACTGAAAAAAGTACCATAATGCGATTCTACCACCGGAATCGGAAAGTTGATTCTGACGACCAATATCTGAATCATCGACCATATAGTCATCAGTTAAACACTATAATAATATGTGAGTGGGTGATCAGTGCGCATTTATTACATATATCATTGATTGCATGTGAATTTCACAATGATCGATGCTAAGAAAGTCACTGTCCCCGTTAATCGTACCCAAATCATCGAGGTGTGAAGTAGCTGCGCGCGCGCATCCCTGACGCATCTCCTTCAAGCCACCTCAGCTTCGACGTACAGCCACACATCAGGTTACCACAACCTGTCCAATCCTCAATTGATATTCAACCTAATGTGTATGACAGTAAGATGAGAGTCGATTGAAGAAATTTTGTCAGTTTTGTATTTTGATGTGGCTGTACGTACAGGCGCCCACTTAGCGGTCACTCGAGCCTAGTGCTAACTGACAGATGATTGGACGTGAAGAGTAAATACTGAATTGGACACTTTCTAATATAGCACTAAATAGGGATTATTTTGAAGCTCAAATTGTGAAAGTAGGCGAGCACTCATGGTGTATCTGGCCACCAATTCTTATGGTGCTCTCCAGTTCTTGTATGTGTAGATCGCAAAAGCATAGTTTTTTTAAGTATAAGTAGTAGGTACTCATGCGATATCCGCCATGTTTCATATCAAAAATTACGAGAATTGGGGGCCTTGTGATAAATATCGAAGATAGATAATTTTTACGTCTAAATTAGTGATGTAGATTGGTAAGTATATCGATATCTGATCTAAAGTTTGATTGGTGTTATTTGCACATTGCACAAAATGAGACTTTGCTATTTTCTCCAAAACTTTGACTTGTTTGATAGCAGATACAATGGACAATCAATTGTTTTATGCCTTTTAAAAGGCTTTTGGGTTTTATGACGTTAACATAATTTTATTTTTTGAAATTATTTACCAAATTGTCCGATGACTCGTAGGCGCAAGAGTACCTACTGGGAATAATGAGCACAGGAGGAGCGCTAAACCTTCCAACGGAATCAAAGTACAGGCTTATGAATATGATGATGATAGTTTAAATGACGATCCCAACTCACCAGGATTCGATCACCTTAATGGAGTGTTTCTAAAAACCGTCGTACATCGTAAACACTTCCTTTGCTCTGTTAAAATCGTAATTACGATGAAAGCGAGACTCATACGATAGTGTTGTTGTTATGACACGCGCCGTCGCTGTGTAAACATTTCATCGTTTCAGCGCTTCCATCGAATAGTGGCTATCAGCGATCGAGCTGGTATTGTAAACACGATAAATGCGTAAACAAATGGATGGAACTAAAGCGGAACGGTGATGAAGCCGGGCCAATAGGGTTGTTGACACCGATCAATAACTCGATCGATTGATTGATGTTAGGTATTCATAAACTATTTTAGAACGCTTTAATATTTTGTAAAGACTTTGTAGTAATTGGGGTATGGGAAAAAAAACCAAAGATGTCCTAAATCGAAAACCATTTCGAGGCATTTGTCTTTCATACCATATTTTATTGCTTTTAAAATTTAAAAGCATAAGATCATTGATATTTTCAATAAAATCGCGTTTGACCTTCATCTGACCCAAGGTCAGCAGAATTTTCAGTCATACTACACTAACAAGATAAAATAAATGCTACATTAGGCGACATCTACTGTGACTGACACTTAGTCTATCGGAAGAACCAACAGTTGGCGCTAGTTGTAATACAATAAAACCTTACGAACCAGTTGACATTTATTTGAAAGGTGATATAAAATTGATTAGAGATACCTCTCTGTTTTTTGTTTTGCCGGAATGTTGTCAGACAGTGATGTAAAATTCCCCCGATTAAAAGAGATTTTGCCTACAAGTAACATTTTACATATAATTTATTTGCCACGATTTGGGGAAAAAAGCACGTGGTAACACTATTAATATGGTGTAGCGCACTTGTGACGTCACAAATACGCTTGAATTTAAAATGTTTAAAAATTAATTAAAACATAAATACTGTCTTGTTTACAAAAATATTCAAATTGATTACTTGAAATAGTAAAAGGTATCGAAATAAAATATAAAAAATATACCTAAAAATTAGTTCCCATACCCCATTAGTGAATTTGGTGCATTTTTTAAATGGTAATTGAAACGCGGATAGGTCAATTTTAAATATCCTTGGCCATTGATAATCTATATTCAATTCACTATATTCAAGCCATAAATGTGACTATGGACGTCGTCTGCCACGAGTTATTAAGAAGCTCGAGTATTAGTTTCGCAAAAACAAATTTTATGGAGTTGAAATTTATATTCTATTATAGTTACTGTCGAAATGTGATTATTCAGTTTCAGACTTACCCACAACCCCGACGACGCTGAATATGGAGGCGCATACCGCAGCCAACACCGTCGCCTCTCGCGGATAAAAATTACTCGAATTATGCACGTACACTAAACTAGAGTTACACCCATCCATTGTGAACGAATTCAATTGAACACTATCGATAAACAACACACTTCACTAGTTACTTAGTCACTTTTTGAATTTGGAACATTTTTTTGACATTTTACTTTTTAATTCGAGCAGTGGTCGTTAGCTGGCCATGTGTGCTGGCTGATAAGCCGTCATCCGTGATTCGGTGCCTGTAACAGAAAGAAATATTGGGTTACATTTTTGTTGCAAGCATGTGTTGGTTGGATCACAAGTTACTTTAGTTATTATTAGTCATGTTTCTGGTCGGTGGCTGAATCGCGATGATTCATGCGAACTAAATTGATGAAGAAACCGAAAGTTAATGGCTACCTTGTAGGTAGGACGTGATTTGAAATGTGATTACTTGCTTAAACATCGACCTAGTACACTATAAGAAACGTTTAAGTAAGAATTAGATTTGGTTTCTTTGGTAGGTATAATGATCATATAAGCATAAAGAAAGTAATGAAATTAATTGATAGCGCCACTGCCGCTTAGGTACGTCATATCTAGAGTATGGTAGTCCCAATAGTTTATAATAATACTATGGAACTCCGTAACGATCTAGCCACGGTAGTATTTCCCGACGGCTACTACTTCAAAAGCGTTGCCGGTCTTTTAAAAAGGGGTACCATCTTAATCCTTTTTGAAAGACCGGCAACGCGTCAGCGACCTCTCTGATCTCGCAGATGTTCATGGGCATTGGTGATTACTTACCTACAGGTGACCGTTTGCTCGTTTGTCGCCTCTGGTAAGTATATAAAAAACTACCACTCACTATAACCAACTCGTTGGTCTTTTTTTATATGATAGATGGCAGACGAGCAGACAAATCACCTGATAGTTAGCGATTGCCATCGCCCATAGACATAGCGACACCAGTAGAGTCACAAGTCTGCTGCCAACTTTTAACCCCTTTCCCCCCAATTAGGCCTCCAGTGATCTCACTCACTCGACAAAACACAGCGCAAGCACTGCTTCACGGCCTTCTGTGAGCCCGTGGTATCACTCCAGTCGAGCCGACCCATTCAGGATTTTCTAAGGACTGCCATTTCGAAGGGTGACTCAAATTGCCCTGTTCCATTTACGTCAACAAATCAAAGAAAACAAATTGCGATGTTTATTTTCTCTAATACACCGAGCGCCGGCGATGAGTGGTTTTTTGCGTCATCGATCTTCCTGAGATCTGTCGTCGGAGATGCAGTGTTCGAATCCATGATAATTACCTTACATAGTTAGATACGCCTAAGCTACAAATTTTCAAGGTACACCTACATAATATATAATGCATATAGGTGCACCTTTAAATTTAAGTCGTTTTAATCCCATAGCTCTTATAATAGGTTACGAATAATACCCCTTTAATAATAGGCAATAATGTATGGAACAGAAGGTTTTTATTTTATGTGTATTGGGTAAGTAAGGGTCCCCAATAAATTAACTCAAACGATTTTCATGATTTTTTTCACCATCAAAGCTATCGCATCGGAGTCGGGGTGTAGTACGCTTAGACCATAACTTATCCAACTTGGGTTTCGTAGGTAAAACTCTGGCGGCATATGTTTAGACAGACCAGACCGATGCAATGGATTATGGGCATGGCCTTACCTTCTCGTTCAGATTCACAAGCAGAGGGCGTAAAACAAATCGGACGTTCGACCCGAAACGGAGTCAGTCTCTTTTTTTTTAATGTGACAGGACATGATTGTTATATTTATTTGTTACGGAACGGTCTCGTTTTATGCTAAATTACTTTACGAGTTCTTCCCACATCGCCGATCTAGCGGTAAGTACGTATGTATGGTAGATAGAGCCAATAATAAACGTCAAAAAAAGATAACAGAATTTTAACTAGAAAAACTTCAATCAAGACGATTAATCATTTCCAACTAACACTATGAAGTTTGCCGATGCGAAGATATCTTACTTTACAAGCAGTCCATTGGTCCGGAGGTTGAAATAGCGCGTGTCGGCCGCAAACATTTGCATGCGCGCGCATGGGTGCGCGGCGCACGCGCAGCGATGGGATGGGAGTTATCGGCTCGTGAAATGTAGGGCTGACTTGTTACTGGAGCAAGTGCATTGTCCTGATTTAAGAGATGCTTTTGAAAGATGTAGAACACTTATCTACAGGGTGTATCTGTGAACATTTACATCCCTTTAACCATACTGTGAACAACATATTTTGTTGTCTTTTGTAAATTTGCCTAAAAAAATGTCGATCTTTCACACCCTCACTTAATTTCATTACTTAACTTAGACCAGTAGGTACCAATAGATGGCGCTGGGAGTTGATAACATCGCGCAAAAACGTATTTCGTGTTTTAGGTTTACATAAAAGCCTTTACAGGGACTATGAGATTAACCTCTTTAAAAATTGTAGGTACGAGTAAGTAGACGAAGATATTTATAAGTATTAAAATTTTCAATAACAAGACTTCGTGAAACTAAATCAAAGTACAGAACCTTAATAAAATCAATAGGTATTTATGTGACAGTTTGAAATACTATGAACTACCTATAGGTACTCTGATTCATAATCATGTAAAGTAAACTGACAGATGTCAATGTGTCATCCCCATACATTATCACTCAATTTGACACATGCAAAATGTCAAAATGCATAGAAACTTGTCATTTTCATCTGTCAGTTTACTTTATAATGATTATGAATCAAAGTAGGTCAGGTATAGTATCTTAGGTAGGTTACTTAAAGAGCTTCTTTGGCTAAAATCCTTGGTGAAAACGAAACTTCTTCTTTAGACGTAGTACCAGAGAAATAAATCTTTGACAGTTTTGTCTCTCGTCATCAAATATTGTTGTAGGTAAAAAGAATCACGATGGCAAGAGTTGTCATAAGCAGTTCTCAGAATCAATAAAAGCATTTTAGAATGCTAAGTATAATGATATTAAAAGTCAAATATTGTATTAGTTAAAACGTTTGCATAATATATTATCAGACCAATATTAATTTTCGATCCGATATTTGAATGTACTTATCATAACACACTTGTTGATAATATTGGTATTGGTTGGTAGTTCTGTTTGATGTTCAATTATGAGACGCCTGATATTAGGTGTTTGAGCTAACCAAAAATTTAATGCGTCCTAATGTTGGCAAATAGTTACAACACTGAGTACTTAATACTTATGTAACTTCTTAATTACTCATCATATTCGAGTCCAGTAGCACTACCATAAGTTTGAAATACTATCCTCGCTTTCGAAAACTATCGCTTTGTCTCTTTCATTGTGATGCATTTGAAAGAGACAGAGCAGTAATTTACGTTATGTCAGTTTTCGATGTCAACTTATGGTATCACTATTAGATTGTATTCACTTGGATTAGGAAGACAAGAAGTAAAAAGTAGGAATCAAAGGCAGATAAATTATGTAAGTAAGCAGTAGGTATCCGCGGAATGATTGGTTTATCTTAGGTTTGATTAGGCCCTCTGTTTCGGGATTTGCCTAAGTTTAGGGTACATTAGGGAACAAATAGACACAGGTCCTTCCACCAGCCTGTGGTCCTTCCTACCGTCTCGGCATACGGACCGAATCTTCAGAGACGCTCACTCGTTCTTGCTAAGGGCTCTTTCCTCGGTGCGTTTCTTCACTCACTACAAAGTTGTGTCTGTGTCCCATCTCAATGTTACTTCTCCCCGAATGGGGCGCGAAGCACCACGGCACAAGCGACTCGCGCCGTGCAGTTCCACATTAATCAAACTCCTCCTAATGTTAAGCCTTTTGTGTGCAAACGCACGTAACCGTCGAAAACCTGCAGAGTTCCCGACTCGAGAGAGAAAGGCCGACAACGAATCAGCGACCTCTCTGATCTCGCAGACGTTCATGGGCAGCGGTGATTACTTACCAGCAGGTGACCCGCTTGCTCCATCTCTTGGGAACAAATAAAGTATTGATACTCGCGATATTTTTACATGTCCATACATCTAGCTCGGTGTATTGTCTCGCGTTCACCCGTCGCCCCACGCGGCCACCGCTGCTGAATACAAACAGCATCTAATCAGCCAATAATGACAGCGCCCTGTTAAACGATTGGTGCCGCGACAATTCGCATCCTCATTAATGTGCGCATCGCTCAATGAGTTATCAATTGGCTTTTTTAATTTCATTTTTAGTTGAGATGGCTTATCCCAAATGCTCAAACTAACATGATATCGGTTACTAAGTCAGCTGATGATAGAGGCCCCACAGAACGATGGAAAGTAGCGCCTTCATTGGAAACCGTGCTATCAGTCAATACTCATGCATATTGAAGTTTAATTAGAGATTTATATGAACGAATGTATGAAATCTCTAATTTCGACTTCGATGTCGAGTGCTCGAGAATTGCCCTACAAGCGTTCTGTCTGCTCTAAGTATGACATAAATACTACATTTTTCGCTAATTTGATATTTTAAACCAAAAAAATCTTACATTTTGGAAAAGAGTCAATCGTCAGCGATGGTCACATCAATAAAATTCAGTGTTTAAAAGTAGTAGTAGCGGGCGCAATTCCCGTGCTCTCGACATTGAAGTCGAATTAGAGATCTGTATAGACGAATGTATGAAATTTCTAAATTTAAACGTAGGTACTTCAATGTCGAATGCACGAAAATGGCCTAAGTTTCAGACACGGGTATCGTAAAAATTAAATACGTAGAGCTAAGTACGGAAGTAAGTAGTATTTTGTATTAATAAAAAAAAACCATTATAACCGACAGGAAAATTTATTGGATTTTTAAAATTACTGATGCATTAAGTATAATAACGAATTAAGTTTCTAATGTCGATTTTATATTGCATGTCCGATTCTTTTTTGCCTCAGAATTTCAAAGAAACCAATGGACAATATCAATTTATTGTCTACTTTCTTCAAGAGAAAACGCATCGTTTAGCAGAGAAACGATAATAATGACGATTACCATTAGCCGTGGAGTAGTTAGTAGATAGTTAGATAGACATGTTCGTAGACGATCTTGTGAGTTGCTCGGTGTTAATCATTGTCAGATAGTTGATGAAGTATTGTGCCCGCACGCACCATGCATAATGCTCCATTAGCGTGGAAAGTATTTTCAAGTGGTCGGAAATGACACTAAAAGAAACAGGAAAATAGATCTTACATGATTTTGAACCTTATCTAACATTACTTAAAAGCGAAAACGACTGATATTTTTCGTTAGCTTCACGCCGGATCCGAGCCTTGTTCGAAAAATTCGAAAAAAAAGTAAGTAAGATACCTACTTTTTGCTCGAGCCGAGATCACGGGCCGGTATAGTACTTAAACCACTAGACCAACGGGCCGTATAACTACTTACTTACTTAGTATAATTGACATTTGTACAATAAATGAAATTACTAAGTAAGTCTGTTGTTCGGCTGGCGCCTGCGATGTTTACTACTCTAACGATGCATCGATGCTCGGTCAACAATCGATTTAAAATACGACCCCGATAAGACTGGTAATGACTAGAGAACCA
Source organism: Cnaphalocrocis medinalis (assembly GCA_014851415.1). Classification (NCBI taxonomy): domain Eukaryota; kingdom Metazoa; phylum Arthropoda; class Insecta; order Lepidoptera; family Crambidae; genus Cnaphalocrocis; species Cnaphalocrocis medinalis. The sequence continues at coordinate 16,063,692 of CM026287.1, read as the reverse complement.
CCGTAAATTATGAAATATACAGAGAAATAGAAGGAAACATTCTAAAGTTAGATACAAAGTAATGGTTGTGCAATATGATACATTTTCCCTTATTTACCTATACTCAAAGTCCAAAACTGGAGAGCAATGGAGTTTGACAGATTAATTTATGGGTACAGGCATTTTTTATGATATAGGTGGTAGACGAGCCGACGGATCACCTATGCCGCCGCCAATAGACACCTGCAACACCAGTAGATCCACAGGTGCTTTGCCAAACTTTAACCCCCTTTCCGGCCAATTGGGCCTCCGGTACCTTCACTCACTCAACGAAACAGCGCAGGCGCTGCTTCAAGCCGGTCTTCTGTGAGGCCGTGGTATCGCTCCGGACGAGCCGTCCCATTCATGCCGAAGCGTAGCTCTCCCACAGTAATCGGATTGGATTACCGTGGATCACGGATCAGCGCAAGCTTGCGATGTCCAGTCAAACTTTCAAATAAACTGGACAATATAACTAACGTATGTTATAGCAACAAGACGGGACTTTCTCCTTCTAGACGCGTTTGTCGGTCCGTTGTGACAAAGTAAATTGTACGACTTTATGACGGGCTTGCGTGTGCGCGATACCGTCCGTAATTGAAATAGGTATAAGTAATTACTATAGATAGATATTCTTAATTGTACAGAAATAGAATACATGAGTAAAACAACTAGACAGTAAGGCGGTGTTATCGTATGTAGCGATTTTTTCCAGAAATCGATTCTTCGACAATCTTTAGGTAGGTAGCTGACGTGACCAGCCCAGTCCCATTTGAGCAGAGGAGCCTTTTTTAAAAATATCGGTTACGAACGTTCAGGAGACCTATTTTTGAATTTTCGCTTCGTCCAAACAAAACTACTCGTTTTGCAAGTCACGTCGTCTCGTGAGTCGCATGATTCATAATTTTCCCTATTTTTGAAATCACTCGCTTAGTGTGTCGCCAATCTTGTCAAAGTATAGTCCTTTTCACGAAAAGAGTCCCCCGGATTTTTGAAGAACTAAAATGACATGGCAGTCTACGTAATGAGTGGGAAAGAGATAGAAAGCCTATTTGTATGACAAGTGGCGCCGCTCCCAGGGGACTTTTTTCGTAAAATGGACTTTATAGTGTTAACTCGTTAATATTTGACGTAAATGCGACCACTCGCCTAGCGGAAACGAGTGGTTTACACCACTCGTTGCAAATCGCTCGTTTTCGAATGATTCAAAAATGCGGATGTCAAAAATCATGCGAGTCACACATTTTTTAGTGAGACGACAATTCAAAAATAGGTCTCCTGGAGCGTTGAGAAGTTTGGTCCAAAACAGCCCCAAAATGGATGCCCCAAAAACGTGAAACGTTCCCGCGCAGACCGAGACGATGGCGTGATGAGCTTGTCGCTTTTCAAAAAGAGACCAGTCTACCGCAGCCCAGGACCGGAGTAGATGGAAAAAGGGGTAGGGGGGCCTTTGCCCTGCCATGGGACATTACGGTATGGGCTCATAATAATAAAGACCTTTAGGTAGAGGAAAGCAAAAAGCGGGTCGAGCAAAAAGTATGTTTCGAATTATTCGAACATAGCTCGGGTTTGGTGATGACCAAATCCGCATTGTGCAAGCTTGGTGAATTAAGCCTAATCCCATCATAGTACGATGACTTGATTTCTGGGAGGTGGCCTTTACCCCTGCAGTGGGACAGTATACAGTGTGATCTGTGAACATTTACAATCCTTTAACCACGGTCGTTCTATCACCAATCTCTGAACAACATTGTCAATCAACTTTCTAAATGCGTCGAAAAAAAAATTTTCGACTCCCATAAAACATGACAAGTCACGTGACCGAGACTTGTGATGAAAAGATGAAATATTTTTATGCGAAATTTTCAAAAGTCGATAGAACAAATGTTGTTCAGGATGGTTGGTAACACGTGTTAAAGGAGATAGTAAAATGTTCATCAGATACACCCTGTAAATAGGAACTTTAGAGGAAAGAAAAAACAGCGTGTTGGCAATGGGGTGAAACCTTACCGGTTTTGCCACCACCCTACATCAGTGCAGTGATGTAGTAAGTAAGGTACCTAAGCTGCACACTTGGTTGTTTTGCCTCCGAAGTAGTATGAAAAAGCAATAATCAAATGACATCAGCACGCCGCAGAAGGAATCTAACAGTAGCTTCAAATTAGTCGTGTAGGTAGGTAATTACAGCATACGTCATCTGAGCGTCGCACGCGCCGCCGAAATAGGACATCTCTGACGTCTGTCATTATGACATGACGAGATTCAATCATTATCACCTCGTCTAGGCGTAATGGTTTCTGCAGGCTAATTTACATCTGCACCAAAAAGGGATATCTGTATACTGTTTTGCTGGCTTGGCCACCTCGAGAGATCGGAAGCTAAGAATCATGTTGTGATGAACGCAAACAGGGCCGGTGAGTTGTCCAGTTAGAAAAAAGAAATCACACCAATCAACCTGATCTCAAACTACGGTAACACCTGTACCTACTATGAGTACCAGAAGACGATAATTAACTGGCGCGTCAACCAATAGCACCCAGACCCAAGAAAACTTAGAAAATGTAGTTTCCTAAATTGACTTGACGAGGAGTCGAACCCGGGACCTTTCGCGCTTCGGGCGAACACCTTAGCCCCTGCGCCATCGAGGCCATCAAAATTGTCGTTATACTTAGGTGCTTTGAAGTGCGATTTGCTACCCACTGCTAAAGACAAGACCTGAGGGTATGCGTTAAGGGTACGGTAGGTAAGTAAATCCTCTACCTATCTTCTATACTCTTTATAAAGAGATAACTTCTGTAGACAACGACAAGGCTTATAGGTAAACCGAAAACACGAAACGCTTGCACGATGTAATTGGACACAGCGCCATCTATTGGTTCATTTCTGAATTACTGTCCCGAAGCGAAGTGAGGTCGGGCCACTAGTTACTAAATATAGTTGTAGCTTGCTACCTAAACCTACCTGTAGATGGAGCCATTTAACTAAACTGTCCCATATTGTTAGAGGCCAACACATCTCACAAATTGGTGGATGACGTCAGTAATTCGATAACCGTCGATTGCGGGTAATTAGTCGATATTCGCCGTATTTGTGGAGCAATCAGGAATATTGGCCCCGGCCGTTCCACCCTGGCTAGTTTTTCACGCTACCTTTACAAGCATTTATGTGATAAGTGGCAGACGAGCAGACGGATCACCTGATGGTACACATTGCTGCCGCCCATAGACACCAACATCAGCAGTCACAAGTGCGCCGCCAACCTTTATTATCCTCATTTCCCCTCAATTGGGTCTCCGGTATCCTCACATCATCGACTAGACGAAACACAGCGCAGGCGCTGCTTCACGTTAGTCTTCTGTAAGGCTGTGATATCACTCCGGGTCGGGCCCATTCATGCCGAAGCATGGGTCTCCCACAGTTAAAAGCGAAGCGGGATAAAACGGGATGATTTCTGAATCTAACATGAAAACCTTAGCACAATGGCGTTGCATACAAGGGAATGAAGTACTTAAAAGCTTAGCTTAGTATGTTACACACATTGTGCGTCCTCACTTTAGCTTCGACCATTATAGTACGTTCTTAAATTAAATGGCGTTAATTTTCAAATTTAAAAAAGAATATTAGTTATCTACTAATTTATTTGCTGGTGTCAAGCGCTAATCCCACATAACGAACGGCAATTTAAAAACTTAGTTCTTTGTTAACGAATAATTTGAGATTAAAGAGCTCAAATCCTGACTCGCGCGGACCTAAGTGTTAGTCTGGTGTAACAGCCACTAAACTATTTTATCAATCAGATTTACGACTGCTATTCAATTACCTACGCACTGCGCACGCGCCACTTCAGATTCTAAAATTATTGCACATTTGCATACAATGACACCGTCCAGATTTGTATCTTTCTTCACATTTTAAAGTATAATTTGTGAAGGGCGTGGAATATAGACGAATGTGCTTCTCCCGTTCTAAGTATTTAATTAATTTTGAACCGATAGCGTATTTGGTAGTGACCGTACCATATACGCCAAGGGTCGTAGATTCGATCCGCACCTTGGAAAAACATTCGTGTGATGAACACTTGTGTTTATTCAGTGTCTAGGAGGGTGTAAGAGTGAACATTTAAGTAATTTACATTATTTTAACCACGTGACCTCTGAACCATTCACGTGTTCTACCAACCATTCTGAATATTGTTCTTGACTTTTGGAAATTCACAGAATTTTCAAAATTCTTTTAAATTTTTTCGAGTCCCCATCAAAGACTATAAGGTCTTTAGTCCCCATACAAACAAACAAGTCACGTGAGCCACTTTTTATGAAAAGTAGATTTTTTTACGCAAATCTCGAAAAGTCATAGAACAAATCGTTCAGAATGGTTGATAGAACATGTAGTTAAAGGGATGTAAATGTTCACAGATACTTAAACCCTGTAGAAACTGAACTGAGCTACGGGTAGTTAGTCCAAACTCCCAATAGCGCAGTCGTCTCTTAAAACCTTATGTAGATATTACTTATGTACGTCACATCTTATTTACAAGTTCTTGTTACTAATTTTAACCTACAGATAACTGACCTACATTGGTAATTAGAATAGTTATTAGCAAGCTCACAAGTCTAGTGTTCTATCTTCAACACAGTCGATTGTATAACAAAATGATTTACTTACATTGTAACAAACGATCGATTGCGTATGGCCGGCAAGATAATGTTACATTATAAGGGATTTTTAGGGTGTTGAGAAACGCTGCTATCTCGTCAACTATTATTCAGCTAGTACTACTCACCGGTGTGAACCTATTGACTGAACCGATAGCGTATTTGGTAGTGACCGTACCATATACGCCAAGGGTCGTAGATTCGATCCGCACCTTGGAAAAACATTCGTGTGATGAACACTTGTGTTTATTCAGTGTCTAGGAGGGTGTAAGAGTGAACATTTAAGTAATTTACATTATTTTAACCACGTGACCTCTGAACCATTCACGTTCTACCACCAATTAACAACATAGATACGACTTTTCAAAATTCTTTTAAATTTTTTTCGAGTCCCCATCAAAGACTATAAGGTCTTTAGTCCCCATACAAAACAAACAAGTCACGTGAGCCACTTTTTATGAAAAGTATTTTTTTTTCCGCAAATCTCGTAAAGTCATAGAACAAATCGTTCAGAATGGTTGATAGAACATGTAGTTAAAAAGGGATGTAAAATGTTCACAGATACTTAAACCCTGTAGAAAATGAACTGAGCTACGGGTAGTTAGTCCAAACTCCCAATAGCGCAGTCGTCTCTTAAAACCTTATGTAGATATTACTTATGTACGTCACATCTTATTTATTTACAAGTTCTTGTTACTAATTTTAACCTACAGATAACTGACCTACATTGGTAATTAGAATAGTTATTAGCAAGCTCACAAGTCTAGTGTTCTATCTTCAACACAGTCGATTGTATAACAAAATGATTTTACTTACTTACATTGTAACAAACGATCGATTGCGTATGGCCGGCAGGATAATAAGTATGTTACATTATAATTTCTTTTTAGGGTGTTGAGAAACGCTGCTATCTCATCAACAATAAGGCTTGTTTCATTGCAGGTCACCGGTGTGGGCCTATTGATTGATCCGATAGCGTATTTGGTAGTGACCCTATCACATACGCCAAGGGGGATTCGATCCGCACCTTGGAAAAACTTTCGCGTGATTAACACTTGTGTTTATTCAGTGTCTAAGAGGGTGTAAGAGTGAACATTTAAGTAATTTACATTATTTTAACCACGTGATCTCTGAACCATTCCCAATTTCCCACGTCACGTGTTCTACCAACCATTCTGAATATTGTTCTTGACTTTTGGAAATTCACATGCCTTGGTCCAAAATTTTTGCCTTGGACATGTTGTATGGGTATTTAAAAAAACAATTATGAATTTTCAAAAATCGTTGAAATAATGTTGTTCTGAATGGTTAAGAGAACACGTAGATAAAAATGCATCTTTCTACATCATGATACAAATATGCATCTAGCTAGAGAACGCTGGGAGTAACGGTCTCCCTATAAGGCTAGAAATTTGTATCTTACTTACTTAGGATTTTTAGCCTTACAGGGAGACCGTTACTCCCAGCTCACTAGCTCTTGGACTATCAGGTCAATGTATGAGATGTTGTAGGAATATGAATTTATTACTATGTATTTGTTTATGGTTTGGCGTATTTGTAATTTGATGTTAATTTATGTCTTCTACCCAGGTGTCCTGGACACGGTCGGTGTAAGACCTCTCGCCAGTACACACAGTTCATGAAAGATAAAACTACTTACCTGTAAATATTTACAAAGATTCAGCCGTTTGCAGCGTATTTCTCTCATCGGCGTCTGTCAGACTCCTGCGGTTTGCAAATACGTCACAAACTGCGCTTGCGCAAATGTTAAATTGAGAGAAATGTTTTGGAAAACCAAGGTCACTTCTAGATAAAGTTTTATAGTTCATACAACATTAAATGATAAATTCTCACAACATCTCATACTTGACATGACTAAGTTTAAGCACTTGTTTCAGATTTCAGACAGCAGAGAATCACAAATATAATGCTTAAATACATAAAACCCAGACACTGAACAAACACAAGTTTTCATCACACGAGTCAAATGTTTGTCTATCGAACCCACGACCTTTGGCGTATGAGTTAGGGTCACTATCAAATGCACCATCCGGCATCTTTTACTAGTGAATTGTTCCTCACGTTGTGAAAGCGGCAGACGAGCATACGGCTCGTCTGATGGATGGTAGCCGCCGCTAACATCAACAATGCCGGGGCGCAGTCTTAATATGTCGCAGTCTACGCTGAAAGAAGGACTACTTGATGATGCCTATATTACGGGAATCAAGTAAAAATATGAAATCATCATTAATTGTGGTGGCGGCCATCTTAAGTTGGCGGTCATTTAATCTAGAACACTCCCGATTATTATAATTTCAAACAAAAAAACAAAATCCAAATCAGTTCTTCCGCTCAGGAGCTACGATGCCACAAACAGATACCTACACTCGCACACACACACACACACAAACAGACAAATAGACAGTCCATGTCAACCTTAAAACACCCCGTCGTAATTTTTTTTTTTTTTTTTTTTTATGTGATAGGTAGCAGGCGAGCAGGCGGGGGGGGTTAATAAAAGGATGATCCTTTAAGGATCATGATTGATCCTTTAAGAATCATGGAATACCTATGGATATGATTGATCCTTTAAGAATCATGGAATACCTATGTATTATGGCAACTGATAACCTTATCAGCTTCCCGCTTTCTCCGATCCATCTAATCTTAGGTTCAAGCCTGGTGCACATTCGGAGGTTGTGAAACGCTGACGTAAGCGGCAGACGGCTCGGCGCGCGCGCACCAACGAACAAGTGCTCGTATTTCGGGATGCGTAGACGCAAGACGCACGAAAATATCAACCCACTATGTTTTACGACTGTGGTTTGATATTGATTTTTTTATTGATTAAATTGCGTTTACTTTTTAGTCGGATGCACTTTTATAGGTAGCTCTTAGGTAGTAGGCAATAGCTTCCCCATAGCAGAAAAAATATGCTTGGGGTTCTTAGTAAAGCGCCAGACAATCACACCAATCAATCTGCTCTCAAACTAGGGAAACCCCTGTACTATGAGTACCAGATGAGCGTCAACCCAGAACACAATCCAACACAACTTAAAAAAATTAAGTTAGTTTCCTAAATTGACTTGACCGCGTGGGAAGCGAACCCGGGACCTTTCGCGCTCCGGGCGAACACCTAAGCCACTGCGCCATCGAGGCCGTCAGTAAGAACTCGCCATGACGAAGCGTGGCTCTCGAAACGTCCTGATCCTATAACGACACCGTACCGGATGCTCTAAGCGTCTAGCGTTAGCAAAAAAGATCTAAGCCTAATTTCCTCTACTGCGTTGGTTGGAGTTTTACATTTGCTACCCCACTGGATCTTCTGAAAATTTGGTTCTACTTAGGTATTTACTTTTTATTATTCGGCGATACAAGAAATCGTCGTGAAGAAAAGTTTCGGATAGTTTCTTAATTGTGTAAGAATGATTTAATTTAGAGAGATAGAAAGAGAGCAGACATCCGGTTAGGGACTCTGTAACAAACTGTATAGGTACTTTCCTTAAATTTTTTCCTCAAATTCGATGTAATACTTATTTTAACTGAAATAATAGGCCTGTTTCCAATTTTTTTTTCTGATTAGTAATCAAAGAAGCTCTCCAGAGTAGAAACATCGGCAAAAGATTACTCTGTTAGCATGAATATTCTCCGAGATATCACCATTCAAAGATCACATAAAATAAACCTTGTCAAAACGCTCCATACAACGGCCCTGCCACGCTGTGACGTCACACGGTGCTAGTTTGTGTTCATCACGGGAGACCTTTGTTCGATAGCTATATTAGATAATGCGTTTATGAAAATGGTTTCAAAAGAAAAGTTGCTCAAAATTGCATGAATTATCTAATTGTATATAATTATTTAGTAAATGTAATACTTTTAAAATCAAGTTACGTATCAAATTTTGATCTAACTTTAATTGACTGATGACAAAAAATATCAAACTAAATTCTTGTATATAGTTTTTTTTTACCGTTATTTCTCCATTTTATACAAAAAATCTTCCAATCTCTAACCTTGGAAACAAGCCTATTAGATAAGTAATACGAGTATGTCTGTAGTCCCGAAATGAATGGTTCGGTACTTACATGTGCATATAAGTCAAAAAATGAAAGTCAGGGTCAAGATACCCTCACTCAAGTGTGAGTCAAATCTCAAGAAGTATGAGTCACGTCTGGCGTAGGACGAATGCAAAAAGTCGAAACAGATTTTGAGAGGCATTATATAAACCGACTCGTGTTATGGGCAAAGAATCAACGAAAAGGCTAAGTACTTATATTATAAGCCCAAATTGTAGCTCTATGGGAATACAGAAGCCGGCAAGTTGTTCCATTCCTTAGCAGTTCGTATTACTTAAGAAATAAGAAGCGAAACGCTTAGTATGAGCTGGTGGACGCCACTTCCACAGTGTAAGGGTGGATTCGTCTTCCGCATTGTCCGGTGGTAGAAAGGAGAAGGTGGTATTAGGTCGTGAAGCTCTTTCCAACATTCCTTCATTCATATAACACCATATACCATTTCCCAAACCATCGGGCCATTATACCTACTTGAGTATCTGAGCAAATTAATTCGTATCTATAGTTGGGTGCTAAACAGATAACTTCGCGCAACATCAAATCGCCGCGTGGCATCCGATACCCTGTGACCTGCGCTGTCCAAATAATTGTGCAAATATCTCACTTTGGTGAGAAATACCTACGAGATAATACTATCTATCTTGATGACCGCGTTAGAGCGCTCGCTAGATTGGCAGCTCGTAGTGTCTGATAGCCTTTATTTATAAACCAAATTTTGTATAATTAGAAAAGATTCAGAGAGAAATTAGCCATAGTCTGACGTAGACAAATTAGGTACTACTAATAGAATGAAAGTTGTAATGATCATGTGTGTCGTCGAGTGAGTCAGGGTACCAGAGGCCCAATTGGGGTGAAAGGGGGCACTTGGTACTCTACTGGCAATCGCTTACCATCAGATACCCATCTGCTCGTCGCCTATTACATAAAAAAAATCAAAAAGAGTAGGTAATGCCTAAATGACTGCTGAGTTTCTTGCTTTTCGCTAGAAAGCGACATTTATATAAGTAGAAAGCGAAAAAACATTCCGAATTAGAGGTAGATGACATATTTCAGATAGTAATAATTACATACCTTATGGACTTATAGTGAATATTTAAAGAATTTTGAAATTGGTACACCCGTTTCGATAGGTACCCAAACGGGGTCCACGAAACCTAGGCAAAAATTATGATTTGACATCTATTAATCCGTCCTTTTCTTTGTTTTGGTCCAATATTATGTATGTTGTCTATTGGTACTTGCTTTTTCCATCGACAGCAGCAGACTTCATGAACGAGCAACACAATAATAGTAACACACGAGTAACCAAACCTTTTTTTATTACTCGTCTAAGTAAAAAAAATGAAAGTCAGGGTCAAGATACCCTCACTCGAGTGTGAGTCAAATCTCAAGAAGTGTGAGTCACGTCTGGCGTAGGACGAATGCAAAAAGTCGAAACAGATTTTGAGAGGCGTTATATAAACCGACTCGTGTTATGGGCAAAGAATCAACGAAAAGGCTACCTACTTACTATATTATAAGTCCACTTAAAGACACCCAAATTATAGCTCTCTGGGAATACAGAAGCCGGCAAGTTGTTCCATTCCTTAGCAGTTCGTATTACTTAAGAAATAAGAAGCGAAACGCTTAGTATGAGCTGGTGGACGCCACTTCCACAGTGTAAGGGTGGATTCGTCTTCCGCATTGTCCGGTGGTAGAAAGGAGAAGGTGGTATTAGGTCGTGAAGCTCTTTCCAACATTCCTTCATTCATATAACACCATATACCATTTCCCAAACCATCGGGCCATTATACCTACTTGAGTATCTGAGCAAATTAATTCGTATAGCTGGGTGCTAAACAGATAACTTCGCGCAACATCAAATCGCCGCGTGGTATCCGATACCCTGTGACCTGCGCTGTCCAAATAATTGTGCAAATATCTCACTTTGGTGAGAAATACCTACGAGATAATACTATCTATCTTGATGACCGCGTTAGAGCGCCCGCTAGATTGGCAGCTCGTAGTGTCTGTGATAGCCTTTATTTATAAACCAAATTTTGTATAATTAGAAAAGATTCAGTGAGAAATTAGCCATAGTCTGACGTAGAGAAATTACTAATAGAATGAAAGTTGTAATGATTATGTGTGTCGTCGAGTGAGTGAGGGTACCAGAAGCCCGATTGGGGTTAAAGGGGGCACTTGGTACTCTACTGGCAATCTTAATGGCTTACCATAAGATACCCATATACCTACTTGTCGCCAATCACATAAAAAAAGGGTAATGACCAAATGACTGCTGAATTTCATGCTTTTCGCTAGAAGTAGAAAGCGAGGTTCCGAATCAGCGGTAGATGATAAATTTCGGATTGTGGACCTAATACGTATAGATGTAAAGTGAATATTTAAAGAATTTTGAAATTGGTTTCTTTAAACAAGGGATATCCAAACTAGGTTCCACGGAACCTAGGTTTCTCAACATAATTTGCCAAAATTATGATTTGACATCAATTAATCCGTCCTTTTCTTTGTTTTGGTCCGTCCTTTTCTTTATTATGTAGGTTGTCTGTCGGTACTTGCTTTTTCCATCGACAGCAGCAGACTTCATGAACGAGCAACACAATAATAGTAACACACGAGTAACCAAACCTTTTTTTATTACTCGTCTAAGTAAAAAAACTCGTGACAGGTGGTCAGACAGCCGCGCAACGCGAACACGTGCGCAGACGCATGGCGTCCGTTGTTTTATGGAACTGTTTGGATTACCTACTCAGTTTTATAATCCTGAACTTGGTTAGTGGGATGTTTGTTTCTAGATCGAGTTATCTGCGGTCTAGTTTTGATCAAAACATAGTGAATGTGTCCGACTCTGATCAGTGAGGCTATAGCCTGTAAAAAATCGGCTAGATGGCGTACTCTAAAACTGAGGTCCATGTAAGCGGTGATTGGAGATTTTTGATGTGAAATGTGAAAATGTCGCGAAACAACCAATGACATCGAAGTTGGACCTCAGTTTAACACCCCCATCAGCTCATCTGCATAATCACAATTAACGGTCTCAATGGCGCAGTGGCTAAGTGTTTCGCCCAAAGCGCGAAAGGTCCCGGGTTGGATTTCCGGTCAAGTCAATTTAGAAAACTACATTTTCAATGTTTTCTTGGGTCTGGGTGTTCTGTGTTGACGTTCCCAGTTAATTATCGCCACCTGGTACTCATAGTACAGAGGCTGCCCTAGTTTGAGACCAGGTTGATTGGTGTGATTCTCTGGCGCATTTTATCGGCCACAATTTGAGATATATTACTGTGGTGATGATGATGAACCATCATCATTATCACCTGAGCGTGACACTTCGGCTGAGTCTGGACGGGGTATGTAAGTTTTGTAGGTAGGTACATTTTTGAAAAGATTAGAAAACCCACAAGATATCACGGATTCAAACCTAAAAACCATTCAGAAGGTACCTACACACTCGTACTTTGCTAAGCTATCATCGCTCTAGTGACCGTACCATTCTTTACGCAGTGGTTAAGTTTTTGTAAAAGGTTGCCTAGACGGGGATTGAAGGAGGGGACCGCGCGCATCCATCTGCGACCTGTGCGTGCGCAGCCACCGTGGCAACCTTGACTGCTCTCCAAGCTTTAAGTTCACTCAACTATTTTATAGACCCCGGCTTCATACTCTTTACACGATTCCATTCTGATAGCGTTTGAAAAAGTGATGCCAACTTCATGGTTATTATTAGATAGGGATTCAACTTCGTCCCATTAGGTTCGGTCCCAAAAGTGGGATAAACGGGAATTCAATCAATTAATTTTTTTTTTTTTCCCGTTCAGTCAACTGCATCACGCAAACGATTCGTTTTTTGGACTTATTTATTTAATAACAATTGCATGTCATAGTGCTTTAGGGTAGGTATGTACAGTGTTTGTTGTGACATCTGCAAGGGGTGGAGCAACATTATTAGCGAGTGCTCGAAGTTTAAAAGAGATTTAACTTCTTTATACCTACTTATTTATCATCTTTATCTTAATTAGTAAAGATAAATAGATTGTTAGGTATTAATATGTCATCTAGTTAATAGTACCTATTCATCATAGCATGCATGGTGGTTAACAGGAAATGCGCTATAGTTGGATGAAGAATCAAAATGTTTGGTGCGGAATTCTGGCGCAGTCATTTATTAGACAACCAAGTTATCGTTTTATGAAATTGATTTGCAATTAGCAAAGACTCGAAAGATATTATTGTATCATGGCAACAACTTTACCACGTATGTATACTTATTATGTTGTGTATATAGTGTGTTTGTGTGCGTATCTATTTACGCGCACTCTATTACCAGATGAATAATGACAAGATTGATAAATTTCCTTTGAACATTTAATTAAGGCCTAGTTACTTACATAATTATACGCTTCTAAAGCTATTATTTCATAATGAATAAGCTTGTACAATAAATAATATATCTATACCTACCTACTACCATGCCACAATATCCTAACTACCATGATTCGGAATTTAGGATGCCCGATCCTTCTGGGTCATTATCATCGAGATGTCATTACTGTTATGGATATCCCTCTTAAATGCAAATCAGAATATAAACCGATTACCTACTCGTATGCAGAAGCTTCGGCCATGTAAAATTTAATATTTAACTTTCGTGGTTACCTCAAATCTGTTAGTTCTTTACTTCAAGTTTACAAAGTAGTACAAAGTACAAAAGTTAAAATCTTAACTCATAATTAAACAATTACCGCTAAATTGACTTAACCGGGAATCGAACCCGGGACCTTTCACGCTTCGGGCACCTTAGCCACTGCGCCATCGAGACTGCCACGAACGTAAGATCTAGATTCAAGAAGAATGAGGCATTTTAGTTCCGGGGGGCAATTCCTGTGCATTCGTCGTTGAAGTCGAATTAGAAATTTGTATGGACAAGAAGTATGAAATCCCTAAATTCGACTTCAATGTGCACGTATAATACGGATTTAAAGTCTGCCACGGTCGGTATGACGTCTTGCTAGGAATGACCCACGTAGGTACCGACAGCCACATAACATAATAGGTAAATATCGACATAATAATGTCAAAATTTGGTTCAGTAGATTTCTATCAATTAAAAATTGAGGAAAATGTTCAGATTGCACTAACCTGATGTGTGGTTGTTTAACTAGGTACAGCTATTTCTAAGTTCGATCAACTAAATGACGATTTCTAGTTTAAATACATAATTTAGTAGGTAACTTAAATGATAGTTAATCAAAAACCACAATTAAAATTTTATAAAAACAGATAAAAATCGAGTTGGAGGTAGGAGAATTTTGTTTTCAAGATAAGTTTGAGAATTTTGTGTATAAACATCACAAATGACGATAAACATGTATGTATATCTACATAGATAGGTAATAGAAAAAGGTTTAACTAACATTTTCAAAAGAGAAAACAAACTTACCAGAAATAACGTTCCGATTCACAACAAATACACAGCTTTACGAAAACGGCACCGTCTCACAACAGGTCAACCAACACGCGTGCGTGCGACTCGAGGCTCCCTCGCGCGACTGGCGCGAAAAACTTCGGCCGTATACGGAGTACGGAACTACGGACGGAAAACAAAAACATTATGATCATACAATATTAAGGACGATCTCTTTGCAGGTTTTTATCTTTATTGTGTCTTACTTCAATAATCATCTTCCCCTTATTACAAAACGCAGTTTTAAAGTTGGTCTCGTTGTAAATCTTCCGCGGCCTCGATGGCGCAATGGCTAAGGTGTTCGCCGGAAGCGCGAAAGGTCCCAGGTTCGATTCCCGGTCAAGTCAATTTAGGAAACTACATTTTCTAAGTTTTCTTGGGTCTGAGTGTTCTGGGTTGACGCCCCCAGTTAATATCGTCATCTGGTACTCATAGTATAGGGGTTGCCCTAGTTTGAGACCAGGTTAATTGGTGTGATTGTCTGGCGCATTTATTTGGCGCATTCATTACAAAACGTAAGAAATAAAATTGGAAAATAGGCAGGTTTTCACTGTTCTCAGTGACTCCCTAACTTTCCCTTGATAAACCGCTTGTCTTTTGCCGTCTCAAGCATAAAAAATACTAAAGTAATACTAATAAGTACTTAGGTTTTACAGTTTTTTTGATCTGGCTATTTCCTCCTGCCTCTAGTCTGTCCTTGTCCTTGAGGTCTAAATCGCAGAAAGGCGTCCTACATTATAAAACCTAATTTAAAACCACCTAACTAAGCACTTTAAGTACCTAAAAAGTCCTACAATATACTTACTATATTTTTTTTCTAATTGCGTGTTTGCTTACTTTTTTATGCTGACCGTACCTGAGTCTAGTTTACGTAAATTTTTACTACGGTCTTATGCAACTTCTGTTTGTTTACTATTGCAGTTTTTAATTCAAGATCATCAACAAATGATATAAAACTCAACAGCAGAAGAAATATTTATATCCTGTGTCACAAGCCAAGGGTGCGTGCCATAGAGGGGCAGATGTTCCATTGTTTCTGTACACCAAGCCGGTTTGCACTCCTTGCATTGCATTTTAAACTTTATCTTTATCACCATTGGGGCAATGCAGTTGTAGGATGTATCCTGGTACGATTACCACCTTTGTGCCGTATTATGAATGAGACTATTTCATTGGGGGCCGATTGTGTGGATGTATGATTGAGCATCACCAGGGGGTCTACTCCGCCGAACGATAAACGATATATCGTGCCAATAATCGTGTCGGAGCCTACTCTAAGTGCCATCGTATCGACTGTCGTTGATACGAATATACGAACGATATTGCTTGACAGTTCTTACAAAAACCCTACTCTAATACACCATAAAACGATACGAATAATTGAAATTTGACAGCTTCACAAACGTCAAATCGACGAACATTCCTACGACATGTCTGATGGTGTCGTAAAGATTATCGTTTCGTTGTGATTTTGCATTTAAAGACCCATATTACTGTTCTCCGGACTAGTATCTTCCTTTACCATTGACCCCAGCTTTGTTTAATAGATTTCGGTTGTGATGACGATTGGATTTTGATTTACATAAATCAAAGTATTTTGGCGCGAACCCTCGAGTGTGTTCTGTGTGTTTTCGCTGCTTTACCCCTGTTTTCTTTATAATTTTTGACCCGAACTGCCTAAGGACTCTTGCTTTCGCCACTTATAATACGACTCGGACTAAGCTGTGATATTGATTTTGGGATGGGAATTGATGAATAGTGCTGCAGTTGCCTTGCTTTCTTAGACAATGTCTTAGTTATTGAGGATGATGAAGAATGATAATAAAAGCACCTATTGTTAAATTATATCTTGTTGTTTTCAATATTTTCTCTACCTTATCCACACAATAAAGGGCTATGGGTTATGAAACCCAAGCGCTGCCTGCATTTGGAATGAGTTTTTGTTGTTGTTGCGCAAAATAATATGGTTAATAAAGGCATAACCTGTTAAACTTCTATGTAAAATTACTCAAAAACCTAGCCTCCTTGAATTACGATTTTATTTCTTATTAATCAGCATTACATGCTCTTTTAATCAACGTATATTTCATTCATTATATTTTTGAATAAAATGTGGAAGCAAAACGGAGTGATTATATTCTCTTTGGTGGAAGCATATAATACAATGTACTCTGTGGTGGAAGCTGTCATAGCTCTTTTGTGTCATTTTTTTTAGCAATTTATGGTCCACAATGAAGAATAATAAACCAAACAGCCAAACTTTTTTTTAATTTTACAATCATTCGTTCACGAACATCCGAACAAAACAAAAGTAAATTGTCTATACTTACGATAATCGACACCGATTACGAACATTTCTTATAGTAGGGTACATGCGAATAATTCGAACCAATGTCGTATCGTTGCGAATAATTCGTTATCGTTTGGCGGAGTAGACCCCCTGGTTGGTGCCTTATAACGAAGCCGTTTGATACGAATTAGAGTATACCTGTCGCATCCAAACACAGTGCTTATGAAAGGGAGGGATGCTCTATTCGGTCGTATTGTCCGGTTCTTTTTAGGCTCTTTGGACGCTAATACGAGTATTTTTAGTTAATTGTATGGTAATAATTTTACGATTTGCAGAATTCATTCAGGGGTGGTGGCTTTTAGGTCACGATGATTAGTCATTTGTGAATCTGTTTTATTATTTTTTCTCTGTTAGAGCTAACCCAGAGACAAATTTAAATTATGCACCATTTATGCGCTTTGAGTATATAGCCACTGGAGATGCCATACCGGGCGTTTCCCCTCCGGCAAAGTACATTGGTCAACTTTCGGAACTGGTCAACTAAGTTATACAAAACTACTTGGATGTCGCTACATCGCCATTTTGCATCGCTCCGTGTCGCGTGACGTTTCTCTTAAAAATGGTGAATTGTGCAGTATTTTCATGTAAAAGGCGATCTGACAGCTAAAATTCGCAACAAGATCGCGTTTCCTATCATAAGTAATGACTTTTATTAATTATTAAATGTGTATTAAACTAGAAAATCTATTTTAATAAAAAACCGTTACGATACGTAAACGACAGAAAAATTTAATAATGATATCGTGGTATCGGTCCTAGTGATGGGACCAATTAAAATCAACTCGACATTTGAATGAATCATTCACTCACTGCAGTTAGTTTCAAAATCCGTTCTTTTCATTATATTTTGAATAAAATAGTATAGACGTATATTATAATATTAAAACATTGTAAAGTGAATTAGAGAAATTACTGTCCTTTCTTCTGGTCATACGATGTTGGAATTTATTCTAAAAATAAAAAGAATTGGTGGCTATAAAATATTTCGAGGTAAAAGGAATAAAATATGTGGTCCGGGAGTATCATGCATGATAACGGAGTAGATAGTAAACCATAATTGGAGCTCGCTAATTTTAATATAGAAAAGTATACGAATGTTCGTTTATCCAATATTTCAAAAAAATTAGACCCCCAGAAATATATTCGACACGTGTACAATAAACTTATTCATTTTAAAAACCAATATAAATGCGTAATAAGGATTTTTTGTAATATTTCAATAAATCATTCTAATTAAAAATATATTGTTTCATTTACTCTCCCTTTGTTTGTCCAAATGGACAAAGGGACACCCCAAACTAGCGCACATTTGTAATTTTTTACGTTTTAGTATGTATTGCACAACTTCACCATTTTTTAGGGTTCCGTAGTCTACTCGTAATGTCTGTCCGTCTGTCTGTCTGTCTGTCCTGGCTCGTTCTCCGCCGTTTCTGCACCGATTGCCACTGAAAATTGGTAAAGAGATGTATACTGATAATCCAAAAATTGGTTTTTAACATTATTGAAAAATAATTATTTTTCACCCCCCTTTCCATACAGCGAAAAGTTAATTCGAAAAATAAATTCGACTTACCCATCGTCTGGTCGGTATCGTTAAAAAGGTATCTTTAAATACAACAAAAATTGCCTTGACATAATGTGGATCAAACCCCCAGTTTCGAGATATATTAATACAAAGTTAAAATTAGAGCTTCCTCTCCCCCCCCCCCCCCCAACTTCACAGTAAATACTGTCATACACATTAAGTTGAATATCAGTTGAGGAAATTTGACAGATTGTGGTAACCTGATGTGTGGCTGACTGTACTTTTAACGAAAACTTTAGCGGACTCTGTATCATACATAGTATTTTTAATACAACTTAACCAACTTATGACGTGCAGTTGCCCTAACTAAATGGTAATGTATGGAAATAACTACCTAACTTAACTATGAAAATAAGGTTTAAGGGCCATCTTTTGGATACGGAACACCTTCATGTGCGTGTCCGACACGCTCTTGGCCGGTTTTATTTTACAAACTGACTAAATAAATATTTATTTATCTTCAATGTGCAGAATTTTACACTTACAATTTTATATATAAGTTCATTCACCAAACTGATTTGACTCATTCTTTGTGTCCCATCACTGTCTTTTTCGTATGTATGCTGCATAGTTACGTGAAATCTTTATTTGTGAGCGTGTATTTTTTGATGTGTTAAATTTTTCTGTAGTGTGCGTTTATCGTGACAGCAAAATTTGTGACTGTTGAGTATTAAAATTTTTGGTGGTGTGCTGTACGTGCTTACCTCGTCCCCCGCAAAAAATGGTGAAAAAAATTGTTAGAAGCGCGGACGTTAGGGCATCTCCAGTGGCTGTCTGCTCTAAGTTTATGCGCCATAAAAGAGTCATTCGTTCCTCCGAAATTGACATCAGAAACCTAAAACATTGATTGATTATAATGTAGATAAGGATGGCTTTTCCCATAACTTTCATCCTAGTGTTGGTCCGCTAGTCTAGTGGTTATGTACCTAGTGGGTCGTGTTAAGGGGCCTGGGTTCGATTCCCGGGTGGAGCAACATACCCATGTTTCGAATTTTTCGAACATAATTATCTCGAGCAGGAAATCAACAGATAAAGCCTAACCCTATCATACCTACTAGCCATGACTTGATTTCTAACGATGAAGGCCTTTTTGCCCTGCAGCAATAAGTTGTGTCGGTTTTTGTGATATCTGTTCACGCCTCGATCTATTACACATAACTTAGATCATAACAATTGACGGCCTCGATGGCGAAGTGACTAAAGTGTCGCGCCTAAGCTCGGAAATACCGGGTTCCATTATTAGGTCCATGTGTGATAGATAACAGACGCCCCATAGTTTTATGTAACCGAAGGGTGACGTAGGACCAAACGTAGGACTCAATAGCATTTATATTATTATGAAACTTGTTATATTATTAGTTGACTTCGATAAAGGATTTCTTTCCTTTATATATAAATAAAAAATATTACAAAGGGCTGTATAATATCCGTTTTCATGCAAACGCATCGATCATTAAATTTTAAAAAGTAGACCGTCAACAACAGCTGCTCACGGATTGTCACTGTCAAAACTGTCAAACAAATGCGTGTTTTTCAAAAATGCCAGGCGCTTTTCCCGATATTATAGACGATATTGAGGATTTAATATCCTCCCAAGAGATAACTCCTAAAGAGAGATACGCTAGCAGGAAGAATGTCAGCGTCAGGTCGAAGAAGCGGGAGAAAAGCGAGTGCGAACCGGTTGAGAAGCTGGTATTGGAGAGTGTTGTCCCAGGTAACCTATAAATTGTAAACAAATGTTTGATTTTACATTTATTTCATGATAAGCAATATTAAATGTACCATAATGATAATTGTGTAAATTATTTAAGCGTCAGACATAAGTTTTTGCCAAGTTTTTAATGACTATAAACAAAACTCAAACCTATTGTTTTTATAAGCTCATTACACTTTTTATATATAAATTAAAATTAGATAATTCTACTAAAATAATGGTGTTAATGTTAAAGTAGTATAAGTGAGTACTAAATTTTGCTTTTGTAATTTAGGTCAGATAGCTGAATTTGGAAGAAAATATAAACAAACATTAAAACATTGTATATCTATATACATTAGTTGATTTAGCGCTTAATGAGAGTCTTTAGACCCGTGGTCGTCAAACTGCGGCCCGCGATAAAGTAGATTTCTTTTTAATTAAAAGCTCTTGAAACGCATTTACATATACTGCGGCCCAGGTCCTAGTGCTCACATTGTTATATGTGGCCCTTGAACAGTAAAGTGTGGCGACCGCTGCTTTAGACTATAATTTAGTCTGCAATCTACTTATAAATTATATTATCTTAACTGCAGTGTATGGTTTTAGTGCATACTAATACTGTATTATGTTTTGCATAATATAAGTATTTTTTTATTATTGCTCAATTTATAATATTTTATTAACGGTTTAAGACATTTATTTCTCTAAAAAAAAACAATACGAGTGGTACAGCACAGTAGGGGTAGCGCATGCGGAAACAACACTGTAATTTTACAAAATTGCTCAATTTATAATAGATGTTCAAATACTACTTTCAGGCACCCAAACAATCTATGTAAAGACATGGGGCTGTGCACACAACAACTCCGACTCGGAGTACATGGCGGGTCTGCTGGCGGCGCACGGGTACCGGCTCACCGAGGACAAGTGGCAGGCGCAGCTGTGGCTGCTCAACTCTTGCACTGTGAAGAGCCCTGCGGAAGACCATTTCAAGTGAGTATAAATAAATAAGTTGATCCTTGCCCAATTTTTTTTCAGTTGTGTTACACTAGTGTTTCGTTGAATCAAGAGGGTAAAGGAATATTTTAGAGGACCTTTGTTTAAGCACATACTTTAGCTTTATAATATATCGATACCTTAAATCTCAAAGGGCGTAATCACCATTTTGGCCAAAATGACTTTTGAATGCTATCTTACTCCATTTTTTTTTCTCTATCGATCTGTATTATCAAAGTTTTAAAATTCGCAAAAAAGTGGTGATTACAGCCCACGTGTTTACCGTCGATAATGCAAGAATTTTAGTCGTAAATACCTTTAAAAAATTCATTATTAAGGTTTCGGTCGATACACCAGTTAAAATTATAATGATGTGAAAAATACTGACTATCGAATGAGGCGTATAGGACAGATAAGTGTAACAGTGGCGTTTACGACTCGAGTTACTTTAAGAATTTAAACAAAATAAATAAAGTAAGTGGTAGTAATACTGCATAATGAATATCGCGTTTAGTCCGGTTTCTATAAATTATAAAATAAAAACGCTCAGACATGCAATTAGCAAGTACTTTTACTACCCATACGTAATTCTTTAAATTATAAAATAAAAACGCTCAGACATGCAATTAGCAAGTACTTTTACTACCCATACGTAAGAAGAATTACTCTAGTGTCAGTATCCTAGACGAAAATGAGGAAATACGAAAATGAGCAGAATATACCACTCATTTCCCCTCGTCGAACCGAATTGTATCGATGTCTGTGATTAAATTCTTGTTAATATAGTGAAGTTGACGTCTTTTATTTCTTTTGCCCAACAGTAGGTACTCCTATTAAAGATTGTTAATAGCACGCAAAACCTGAAACATAAACAAAGTGGCGGGAGTTTTGCTAGCGCTTAAATCTTATGTAGATCAATCCTAGCTTTAACATTTTTAAAACTTACTTCTTTGCACAGTACTGGTAGAAGACTTATTAAAATTTAAGCTCTAAGTAAAAGTTCTGTCGATGCAGATATTGTTTATACTAATTTAAAAACAAAACAAAATTAAAGAAATCAATAACTTTCGTTTGAATTTCAAACTAAAATGATTGCGTTTGTATAATTGAAATAATAAAATCGTTTTCATTTCTGTACTTGCTATAAATTTTGTTATAATGAAACTACCCGTATTTGTCTCTTAATTTGTATCTTCCTCGAAGTGTTTTTACTTATAAAAAACCGAAAATAGCTTTTTAAATGCATTTTCTATAAGTTAAGTAGGCTGTTACACCATAGCATAGAGCAGAATAGCCTTTTTTTCAAGTCGTAAACGCCATTATACCATAACTTATTGCAGAACAGCCTTTTTTTTAGGTCGTAAATGCCAAGTTGTCAATATTTTTTTGGCGTAATCACAAATCAATTTGGCAAACATTGGTTGTATTTTGAATACCATATAACTGTGTTATAAAGCTCTCGATACTCGATAATTA
Source organism: Cnaphalocrocis medinalis (assembly GCA_014851415.1). NCBI lineage: Eukaryota > Metazoa > Arthropoda > Insecta > Lepidoptera > Crambidae > Cnaphalocrocis > Cnaphalocrocis medinalis. The sequence continues at coordinate 16,041,382 of CM026287.1, read as the reverse complement.
CATCCAAATTTCATTTATATGGCATTATTAGTTTAAAAGTTATGAATTTAATTCTTAGATTTTTTTTTTGTTTCGGCTCTCCTGAAAAGTGATGATTTGGTGATTACGCCCTTTGAGATTTAAGGTATCGATATGTATCCTGTTTAATTAATTCCAAAAATCCTCCACTGTATATGAATTGGTTTGATGAATTATAATTATTTAATGAATCATTTCTATTGACTGAGGGTAACTCGGGCAAAAAAATTTGGGCAGGAATTTTTAGATTTTTTAGCTGGTTACTGTTCTAACTTAACCTACTACCCGTGCGGATAAACGCTGGGATAAGAAATGGCGGCGCAACTATTCACCTCTCGCTCGCACACTATTTGCGTCTATACTCGCACACGTGGGTACAGACTCACAAAAAAAAAGCTGCGTTTTAATAAAAAATTGTAAGCTAGTTTTTCCGTGGTTTTGAACCTTTCGTTAGTCTTGTCATATTTTGTTAGAAAGGTACGTTATTCCTCATTGCTATAGGCTATGTATGTACCACGGGCGAAGCCGGGGTGGACCGCTAATAAATGTATATTTTCGTGAGAACAAATTCGTTTATAAATGCGATAATTATAAATTATTATTTGTTTATAAACAATTTCTTTTTAGAAAAAAGAATTTATCGCAATCTGAATTATTTTCATAGATTTTTTACATAAATACAGTAAAAAATACTACTTACAAAATAATAAAACCTATAAAACATACTTATATATTATTTGAATTAATAAAATAACAAAACATTTTCAATGCTAACGATATTTTCTACGATTTTTCAGTTTACTTATATTTAATTATAATTTTACGTAACTTAGTATGCTGACGGTACCGACTCGTCGGTCCGCCATTTCTAATCCCAGCAAACGCTGGGAAACAAAAATATTGGTTACTACCCGTGCGGATAAACATCCGCACGGGTAGTAAGCAATATTTTTGTTTCACAAAGCTTGGTATGTACTATCGGGGCTAAGTCTAAACACTGGCCAGCTAAGTTTTTTGCCCGAGTTGCCCCCTAAACGTTTGCGTTTACTTTCATCTCTTGTCATTCCCAAATTATGTCCTAAGCCATCACTTTGTCTATCCGAAGTTTAAAAAATGTTGATCCTTCTAGAAATGAGATAGAGCTGGGCCAGAGCCGCGGCATCCACGTGGTGGTGGCGGGCTGCGTGCCGCAGGGCGCGCCGCGCTCCGGGTACCTGGCTGGCCTCAGCGTCGTGGGCGTGCATCAGATCGACCGCATCGTGGAGATTGTTGAGGAAACTTTGAAAGGTGACATTTATATGACCTTCACAAAGTACATGTGTATATACAACACATGTGCACGTACATGTCTAGTACACAGTATAAATGTGTGTGTGTGTGTTTGTGTTCACGCAGTCGTTGTGGTGGAGTATCTTGATGCCATCGACACGAGAAGAAGAAGACAGTACATGAACCATATCCTCTTGGTCTGTTACCAGGTCATCTGGGGTCGGCGCAGTATGTCGTTTTCTACTCAAATATGGGTTACACAAAATGGATGTGAAAACTAAAAAACCCAATATAAACCTGACTCATAATTTCAAAAAAACATGCAGAAATTATTTTTTTTTTTTTATAGGATAGGGGGCAGACGAGCATACGGATCACCTGATGTTAAGCGATTACCGTCGCCCATGAACACCTGCAACTCCAGGGGCTTCACAGGTGCGCTGCCGGCCTTTTAGAGCGAGATATGCCCTTTTCTTGAAGGTTTGTAGGTCGTAGTGGTCCGGAAATACCGCAGGTGGCAGTTCGTTCCATATTTTTGTCGTACGCGGCAGAAAGTTCCTGGCAAACCGCACAGTAGTGGACTGCCAGCCATCCAGATGAAATGGATGGAACTGCTGCCGCGTGGAACGATGTCGAAACGAGGCGGCAGGAATCAAACCGAACAATTCCTCGGAGCACTCCCCATGGTATAAGCGATAGAGAATGCACAAAGACGCAACATCTCTCCGCAGCGCCAAGGGGTCAAGCCGACTAGTGATATCCCGGCAATCGACGATTCGAGACGCTCTCCTCTGGATCCGGTCTAGAGGAAGAAGCTGGTACGCAGGTGCTCCTGCCCAAAGATGAGAGCAGTACTCCATATGCGGCCGGACTTGCGCCTTATATAGCTGAAGGCGATGAGCCGGAGTGAAGTACCGTCTCGATCTATTTAGCACGCCAAGCTTCTTTGAGGCTAATTTAGCCTTGCCCTCTAGATGGTCCCGGAATTGGACTTCGCTCGATATGTCGATACCAAGTATACCAATAGTGGCTGAGGCATTTAAGGGGGTGCTCTCAAAATTAGGAAATGCGACCCAAGGAATCTTTTTTGCGGTGAACGCACAAACTTGTGTTTTTGCTGGGGTTGAATCGGACCAAGTTAAGTCTACCCCAATCTGAGATTTCGTTCAAACATGCTTCCATCTCAGACACAAGTTTGTTTCGGCTCTCGATGACGTTTTTCCCGAGAAATGTTAGCGCAGCCGTTGTAAAACGCATCGCCCGTACTGTCATCCGCATAGCAATGAATATCGCGTTTATGCAAAATATCATTGATATGAAGAAGGAACAGTGTGGGCGATAGCACACAGCCTTGCGGGACTCCAGCATTTATGGACATAGTGTCGGAGCATTCACCGTCAACTAAGACCTTGATGCTTCTATGTTCCAAAAAGCTAGAGACCCATTCGCATAATTTCTCGGGAAGCCCATAGGAAGGAAGCTTCGCGAGAAGCGCCTTGTGCCAGACCCGATCAAAGGCCTTCGCAATGTCCAGACTAACCGCCAATGCCTCTCCCTTACTCTCAATCGCCTGTGCCCAACGGTGAGTCAGGAAAGTCAGCAAATCACCAGCTGACCGACCCTGGCGGAAGCCGTACTGTCGGTCGCTAAGCAACTCCTGACCCTCGAGATACCGAAGGAGCTGGCTGTTAATTATGGATTCCATAACTTTTGAGAAAAGGGAGGTTATGGCTATCGATCTATAATTGGACGGATCTGAGCGGTCGCCTTTCTTGGGGATCGGGTGGACTAAGGCCGTCTTCCAGGACGTCGGGACAACGCCAGAAGAGTAGGAAAGCCGAAAGAGTCGCGTGAGTACCGGTGCCAACTCCGGAGCGCACATCTTTAGCACAATGGGTGGGATTCTATCGGGCCCACTCGACTTGTGAACGTCTAGAGACATGAGGGCTAAACGCACCGAGCGTTGGTGGAAGCGGATGTCGGGCATACACCCATCGCACTGCGGTATGCTCGGTGGTACCTGGCCCCCATCATCTAAAGTCGAGTTGGACGCAAAGAGTTTTCCCAGAAAGTCGGCTTTCTCTTTTGCGCCATGGGCTAACGAATCATTTCCCGTGCGCAAAGGAGGAAATGACGGCATGCAGAAATTACCTTCGATAGCTTTGGAGAGAGACCAGAACGCACGTGTTCCCGAAGGAAGACGTTCAAGTCTCTCGCCGATTCTACCGATGTGCACCGACTTCGCTCTTGCAATGTCTCTTTTGAGGGACCTGGAGGCGAAGTTGTACTTCTTTTTGAGGGCGCTGGTATTTTCATCCCCCGTCGCCACCGCATCAGCCCAGGCTTGGTAAGCTTCCTGCTTCTTACGAGAAGCTTTTCTGGAAGATGAACCAAACCAGGGCCGAAATCTGCCACCGATAGGAACCACAGAAGACGGAATGAAAAGTTCCATTCCCTGCAACACCACATCGGTAACAGAGTCAGTAACGACGCTGGGATCATCCGGCAAGAAGCACACCTGCCTCCAAGGGTAGGATGCAAAAAAAGACCGCATTCCATCCCAATCTGCTGACCTATAGTGCCATACACGGCGCCCGCGTGCTTTCCGCGGTCGAGCCAAGTCTGTGAGTGGCACTTTACTACGGACAAGGCAATGGTCCGAGGAGCCCAGTGGAGCAACAACGGATACGTTGTAGCCGTCCGAGTGAGAGGTCAGCAGCGTGGGGTTATGGTGGGGGAAGGGGTTAAGTCAATAGCAAAAATGGAAATTATGAACAATATAGGGTGTACCGGTGAACATTTATATCCCATTTCCATCCATACATACATTTTAGTGTTACTTTGGAAAACTCGCATAAAAAAATTTCGACTTATCATTCAAAGTCGGTCGCTTGGTAATGTTGTATAAGGAGTTAGAATTTTTTTCTACGAACTAAAACTTGTACAGTAAATATTGTTCCGAATGATTCGTAGCCGACGTGGTTAAAATGTAAATGTCCACTGGTGTTACAGATGTCCATGGGCGGCGGCAATTGCTTACCATCAGGTGATCCGTCTGCTCGTCTGCTTGCTGCAAAAGGCTTGACATTAGGAAGGAGTTCGATTGATGTGGAACTGCCCAAGCGCGAGTCGCTTGTGCTGTGGTGTTTCACGCCCCGTTTGGGGAGAAGTGACATTGAGATGGGCTAAAGGCACAGACTTTGTAGGGAGTGAAGAAACGCACCGGGGAAAGAGCCCTTAGCAAGTACCTGGTGAGCGTCTCCCAAGATTCGATCCGTATGCCGAAACGGTAGGAAGGACCATGGGCTGGTGGAGGGACCTGCTCGTCTGCTATCTATCACGTAAAAAAATATCCTGTATATTTACATTTCCAGGTCACACAGTCCGCCTATTCGGCCAGCGCAAAACGTCCGAAGGCCGCAAGGCGGGCGGCGCCTCGCTCCTCCTGCCGAAGGTGCGCAAGAACCCCCTCATCGAGATCATCCCCATCAACACGGGCTGCCTCAACCAGTGCACGTACTGCAAGACCAAGCACGCGCGCGGCGAGCTCGGCAGCTACCCGCCCGGGGAGATAGTGGAGCGGGCGAGGCAGTCGTTTAAAGAGGGGGTGGTTGAGATCTGGCTTACGAGTGAGGATACTGGTGAGTCGAAATAATAATGTATAATATTTTCACTACATCATATATATTGATCTGACTCTGAGATAGGTAGCTCAAGCACCTGTGTTACAGATATCAGAACCAACAGTGGAATTACAAATATATACATATAATACTTTTCTTTTGTAAATACATACTTATAATACATAGAAAACACCTAGACCAATACAAACAGACATGTTCATGCACACAAATGTTTGTACTGTGCGGGGATCGAACCCGCAACCCTCGGCCCAGACGCAGCATTCACTACCACTGGACCAACCGGGTCGTCAAAATAGATAGTAGGATCTGCTGCATATCTAGGCTTAGTATGATCATGCACCATCATTATTATTAGGCATCACATCACGTACAATTGTTCTATCGAGCTCGGCAGCTACCCGCCTGACGAGATAGTGGAGGTAAGTCGAAATAGATAGTAAGTAAGTAAGTAAAACATTTATTGACCACACAAGAAGAGATACAACACAACAGTAGTAAGACACAGAATACATAGTAGGATCATCTGCTGCATTTCTAGGCTTCATCATTTCAGCCAATAGACGTCCACTGCTGGACATAGGCCTCCCCCAAAGTTCTCCACACAGATCGGTTCACACACACAGCGGGTGGCACCGCATCCAAGGGACTCCCGCGACCTTTACCAGATCGTCGGTCCACCTGGTGGGAGGGATTTCTAGGCTTAGTCCATACTAATATTATAAATGGGAAAGTGTGTCTGTCTGTCTGTCTATATGTTAGTCTTTCTTTCACGGCAAAACGGAGCGATGAAATGACGTGATCTTTTAAGTGGAGTTAGTTGAAGGGATGGAGAGTAACATAGGCTACTTTTTGCCCCTTTAAAACCCTCCATTTTAGATAAGTGGGGGGCGCGAGTGAAAGCGGGCAAAAGCTAGTGATAAATAAATAAATTCACACAGCATGTCATACATTGGACTAGACCCCGTACTAAGTGGCTTGAGCAATTGAGTTACAGATGTCAGACAACAGATGAAACACAAATAGGTATAAAACTTAAATACATATATTACACTGAACAAACCTTTTAATCCCTTTTCTCCCACATTCAGCCGGTACCCTCACTAACTCGGCGCAGCGCAGGCGCCGCTTCACGCCGGTCTTCTGTTCTTTTGTGAATTAGTTTGTAAATTGGAAGAAGTGTTGCAACACCATCGTCTAACCGTATTAATTTATGATCCTTATTCTCAGGTACATACGGACGCGACATCGGCACGTCGCTGCCAGAGTTGCTGTGGCGCCTGGTCGAGGTGATCCCGGAAGGCTGCCGGCTGCGGCTCGGCATGACCAACCCGCCGTACATCCTCGAACACCTGGCCGAAGTCGCCAAGATCATGCACCATCCTAGAGTTTACAAGTAAGTGGGAGTTTGAACCTTATCTCTTGGTTGATAAGAGCGGAGTTGCTGTAGAGTTGATACTGGAAAGCGGCTGGCTGCGGCTGCAAGACCAACCCACCGTACATCCTCGAACACCTGGCCGAAGTCGCCAAGATCATGCACCATCCTAGAGTTTACAAGTAAGTGGGAGTTTGAACCTTATCTCTTGGTTGATAAGAGCGGAGTTGCTGTGGAGTTGATACTGGAAAGCGGCTGGCTGCGGCTGCAAGACCAACCCACCGTACATCCTCGAACACCTGGCCGAAGTCGCCAAGATCATGCACCATCCTAGAGATTACAAGTGAGTGGGAATTTAAACCTTATCTCTTGGTACATACGAGTGGAGTTGCTGTGGAGTAGATACTGGAAGGCTGCCGGCTACGGCTCGGCATGACCAACCCGCCGTACATCCTCGAACACCTGGCCGAAGTGGCCAAGATCATGCACCATCCTAGAGTTTACAAGTAAGTGGGAGTTTGAACCTTATCTCTTGGTTGATAAGAGCGGAGTTGCTGTGGAGTAGATACTGGAAGGCTGCCGGCTACGGTTCGGCATGACCAACCCGCCGTACATCCTCGAACACCTGGCCGAAGTGGCCAAGATCATGCACCATCCTAGAGATTACAAGTGAGTGGGAATTTAAACCTTATCTCTTGGTACATACGAGTGGAGTTGCTGTGGAATAGATACTGGAAGGCTGCCGGCTACGGCTCGGCATGACCAACCCGCCGTACATCCTCGAACACCTGGCCGAAGTGGCCAAGATCATGCACGATCCTAGAGTTTACAAGTGAGTGGGAGTTTGAACCTTATCTCTTGGTTGATAAGAGCGGAGTTGCTGTGGAGTTGATACTGGAAAGCGGCTGGCTGCAGCTGCAAGACCAACCCACCGTACATCCTCGAACACCTGGCCGAAGTGGCCAAGATCATGCACCATCCTAGAGATTACAAGTGAGTGGGAATTTAAACCTTATCTCTTGGTACATACGAGTGGAGTTGCTGTGGAATAGATACTGGAAGGCTGCCGGCTACGGCTCGGCATGACCAACCCGCCGTACATCCTCGAACACCTGGCCGAAGTGGCCAAGATCATGCACCATCCTAGAGATTACAAGTGAGTGGGAATTTAAACCTTATCTCTTGGTACATACGAGTGGAGTTGCTGTGGAATAGATACTGGAAGGCTGCCGGCTACGGCTCGGCATGACCAACCCGCCGTACATCCTCGAACACCTGGCCGAAGTGGCCAAGATCATGCACGATCCTAGAGTTTACAAGTGAGTGGGAGTTTGAACCTTATCTCTTGGTTGATAAGAGCGGAGTTGCTGTGGAGTTGATACTGGAAAGCGGCTGGCTGCAGCTGCAAGACCAACCCACCGTACATCCTCAAACACCTGGCCGAAGTCGCCAAGATCATGCACCATCCTAGAGTTTACAAGTAAGTGGGAGTTTGAACCTTATCTCTTGGTAGATAAGAGCGGAGTTGCTGTGGAGTTGATACTGGAAAGCGGCTGGCTGCGGCTGCAAGACCAACCCGCCGTACATCCTCGAACACCTGGCCGAAGTCGCCAAGATCATGCACCATCCTAGAGTTTACAAGTAAGTGGGAGTTTGAACCTTATCTCTTGGTTGATAAGAGCGGAGTTGCTGTAGAGTTGATACTGGAAAGCGGCTGGCTGCGGCTGCAAGACTAACCCGCCGTACATCCTCGAACACCTGGCCGAAGTCGCCAAGATCATGCACCATCGTAGAGTTTACAAGTGAGTGGGAATTTGAACCTTATCTCTTGGTACATACGGGTGGAGTTGCTGGGGAGTAGATACTGGAAGGCGGCCGGCTACGGTTCGGCATGACCAACCCTCCGTACATCTTCGAACACCTGGCCGAAGTCGCCAAGATCATGCACCATCCTAGAGTTTACAAGTGAGTGGGAGTTTGAACCTTATCTCTTGGTTGATAAGAGCGGAGTTGCTGTGGAGTTGATACTGGAAAGCGGCTGGCTGCGGCTGCAAAACCAACCCACCGTACATCCTCGAACACCTGGCCGAAGTCGCCAAGATCATGCACCATCCTAGAGTTTACAAGTGAGTGGGGATTTGAACCATATCTCCCGGTACATACGGGTGGAGTTGCTGTGGAATTGATACTGGAAGGCTGCCGGTTGCGGTTCGGCATAACCAACCCCCTGTACATCCTCGAACACTTGGTATAATAGCTGATGTGTTATTGGTTTACAGGTTTCTCCACGTGCCAGTTCAGTCCGGCAGCGACCAGGTGCTGGCGGATATGAAGAGAGAGTACAGCAGAGCAGATTTTGAACACGTCGTCAACTTTCTCAGGGATAAGTAAGAGCTCATAAATGTTACCTACTACGCTCTTAAACTATGTATTGATTACGGAAACCACTCTTATACTATGTATTGAGAACGAAAACCACTCTTAAACTATTTATTGACCACGGAAACCACTCTATAATTATGTATTGACTACGGAAACCGCTCTTAAACGATATATTAACTACGGAAACCACTCTAAAACTATGCTAATAACAACGGACACCACTCTTAAACTATATATTGACTACGGAAACCACTCTAAAACTATGCTAATAACAACGGACACCACTCTTAAACTATGTATTGACTAAGGAAACCACTCTTAAACTAAGTATTGACTACAGAAAACCCTCTTCAACTATGTTTTGGCTATGGAAACTACTCTTAGACTATGAGAACCAGTCTTGAACTACATATTGACTACGGAAACCACTCTCAAACTATGTATTGACTACGGAAACCACTCTTAAACTATGTACTGATCTCCCAGCGTCCCCGGCATGACGATAGCGACGGACATCATCTGCGGCTTCCCCACGGAGACGGAGGCGGACTTCGAGGCGACGGTGTCGCTGTGCGCGCGGCACCGCTTCCCGTCACTTTTAAATTAGGTTTTGACTACGTAAACCACTCTTCAACCGTGTATTGATTGCAGAAACCACTCTTAAACTACACAGGGTTATTTTTTAAACACCGGCAACCTTCAAACCTACCCTTTCTACTAACCATCCTGAACAACATTTCTTTTACGACTTTTCGAAATTCGTTGAAAAGTTTTTCGACTACCTATACAAAATTACCAGTCACGTGACCGATTTTGTATGAAAACTTGAAATTTTTTTCGCGAATTTACAAAAGTCATAGAACAAATATTGTTCAGAATGGCCAGTAGATAAGGTGGTTTAAATGATGCCGGTGTTTAAAAAATAACCCTATATACTGACGACGATGTGGTCTCCAGCGTGGCCGGCATGACGATAGCGACGGACATCATCTGCGGGTTCCCCACGGAGACGGAGGCGGACTTCGAGGCCACGGTGTCGCTGTGCGCGCGGCACCGCTTCCCGTCGCTCTTCATCAACCAGTTCTTCCCGCGCCCGGGGACGCCCGCTGCGAAGATGCAGAAGGTAAGCGATCGTGGTTTGATTTTACCTTCTACAGGGTGTATCTGTAAACATTTTCATCCTTTTAACCACGTGTTCTACCAACCATTCATAACAACATTTGTTTTTACCCGACTACGGCAAAGCAAAAGGAGGGTTATAATTTTGACAGGCTATGTATGTGCAGGCGTAGTCACACGTTCATATACCTACCACTTTGACAACGTGTGACTGCGGATTTCCAAACATGAAAATTTATCTCTACATAGTGAAAATTGCATACTTCAGAATAGTATTGTATGACATCATTGCAAATTGACAACGAAGGCTTGTTTTATACTTTTTCAGCGTCGTTTTTTGTCGTAGTTGGGTTTTAGTTTTTTACTTTTTTTTATGTTGTGACTTGGAAATTTGCATAAAAAATGCAACTTTTCATACAAAGTTGGTCACGTGATTATGGTCATTTTGTATGGGGTGTAGAAAATAATGTTGTTCAGAATGGTCGGTAGCAGACGAGGTTGAAAGGATGTGAATGTTCACAGATAGGTACAGTATAAATAAACATCTACCGACAGTTTTTTTTACAGTTTGTGTTTGGAGATGATTAAGACTGACCTAGAAGATTTTGTGACGATGGATGTGACCGACACCTAGGTAGTTTTTTTTTTGGTGGCAGATGAGTAGACGGATCACCTGATGGTAAGCGATTACTGCCGGCCATAGACATCTGCAACACCAGTAGAGTCACAAGTGCGCTGACAACCTTTAACCCCCTTTCCCCCCAACCCCTCTCCCACGGTTACGATAAAGCACTTTATTTTAAAGTTACGGTTGTTTTATAGTACTTTTTCAAATATAGTCCATACTAATATTATAAATGCGAAAGTAACTCTGTCTGTCTGTCTCTCTGTTACTCTTTCACGCCAAAACTACTGAACAGATTTAAATGAAATTTGGTATACAGATGATCTAGACCCTGAGAAAGAACATAGGCTACTTCTTATTGCTAAAAGGGGGTTGTAAGGGGTTAAAAGGGGGGTAAAAAGTTACTTTTTCACGCGGACGAAGTCGTGGGCGGCCGCTAGTAATTGATAAAGGACTCTTCTTCCAGGTCCCCGGTCAAGAAGTAAAGAAGCGCACCAAACAGCTCTCCGAACTATTCCGTTCCTACGAGCCCTACGCCCACAGGGCAGGCTCCGTCTATGACGTGCTGGTCACCGACATATCTCACGACAAAAACTACTTCGTCGCCCACAACGAGTTCTACGAGCAAGTCCTAGTACCCAAAGAAGAAAAATACATGGGAAAAATGCTTACAGTCAAAATCACAAGCACAACTAAGTTCTCCATGATGGGAGAGCCCATAGACAAACCGAAGATGCCGGGGCTTGCGCAGCCGTTGAAGAAGGGAGAGGTGTCTGGTGTCTATGGTCAGAGGAGCGATCGGAAAGCGGTGCCCATACCGATCGTGGTGTTGGTTCTGGCTGTTTTGTTTAGGTTGATCTGGATGCTTTTATAAATTGTAAATTGTTGTATAAGTTTGTTTTATTTCCAAAATCTAAAGAGCGATTTATACTTCAATTGTAATTAATAAGTGGTACCTATTATAAATCCCGTGATAAATAAAATATGGAGTGTCACAAAGCTGACACAAACAAAGCAAAGATTAAACACGACCGCCTATACTGGCCAGTTAAGTTGGCGGGGTGCGGGAGGGGGCTACATTGTACTAAAAGCAGTAGGTACATAGATGATGTTTTGATCCGTAGTTACCTTTTTGTTAAATTGATTATAGTTAACTTTGACAATCGATTAGGACAAATTGGTCAAATTTTTTGATTCGTAAACTGAACTGTACTGAAAACTAACCAATGGTCCAATATGGTAAAAAAAAAATTTTTAACAATAGCTTTTTCGATAGTCATATTAGAACCAATAAGCCATTGAGATAAATAGGACTAGAGAAGCAAACCGCATCAAGACGCGTCAAAAAACTCGTAGCCACTAATCAAATTTGACGACGGAGCTTTGAAACTACTAAATATGTGAAAGAAAACATATATAGACATATATCTGCCTAGCTCGCGCAAGTCGCAAACACTGACGCTCACTCGGATTAGACAAAGACCGCAATGGTCACGTCATTTAAGTGACGTGCAATGAGTGCAAATGGCAATGGTGTTGCTAACTTATGAAATGTTTACCCCAAACTTGAGACATATTATTAATAAATATTTTTTAAAATATTTCAATGATTTTATTTTTATTGGATTATTATTACAAAAGAAGTGTGTTCGTCGTTGTACGTCGAGTTTAGTCGTGTTTCAGCTTTGAAGTCTTATGGACCGGAGGGAATAAGCAATGCAATTACATAATTAATTAATTATTAGGTAAAAGAAGCTATTGCTTTTCTTGCTAATATGGATAAAGATAAAGTAAGATGGATAGTTTTTTAGTTACTTAAAGACATTTACCTTGGTTGGTTATTAATAACTGACTGAAAACCACTATCTGAAGATTGAAAAATCAGCCCTAAGTCTACCAATTACTAGGTAATAAAATAAATAAAACATTTTCTTTTTGTTCTATTTGATTTATTTATAAAAAAAAATATTTACATTCGCCCACATATTCGCTTTTGGTCCTAGGTTGTCTTGACCACGGAAGTGGTACGAACAAATAAAGGAATATTTAGATGGTAACCAGTCCGTCTCTTTTCTTAACAATCGGATATTTGTTATCCATATATCACGACATGCTCCATTATTATTAGGCAACCTGGAAAATTTTTACCAGTTTAAAATACTTGAAATCACTTAATCCAATTATTAGAATATTCTCCCATAAAATGTGGGAAACCAAAACTCGTTTTTACTTGTAACACTGAACCTTATTTCGAACATTTTACATTTTTATTACTTTTTATATTAAAATAAACAATAAAACAATAAACTTACTTGTGGAAAATTATTCTGATAACTTTATGATGTTTTTCTGATTTTGAAACGCACGTTTTAACCACGCATTTACCCACTTTCTGGATTTTTCTTTTGACACTTGACTCGTCCGTGTCTCACAGAACACTGAATGAACGTCAGCGACGCATAAGCCTGCAGGCTTATGTTAAGTGGCTACGCTTTTGCGCGGCGACTGCAGATCTAGTATATAGACATCAATGCAATAAGCTGTCACTTTCATCTTTGATTTGCACCAATTGTCAAAGTTAACTAACTGCCGCACTCAAAAACGCTTATAATCTTAATTAGTCTATTAAAATAAAGGTCAATATTTTTACTTAAGTTACAAGAAACGTTTAATTAACGTCTCTGCGTGCGGCAGTTAGTAGTCAATTTAACCAAAAGTTTATTAAGGATTAAAAATCGGTCCTAAGCGTGTGATTCCCGGTTGCATCCGAAATATTCCGAAACCGTCGCTCTATGCACGCATCTGGTTTTGGTAAGTGGTAATGGATATTGATATTATGATATTGTGTAACACCCAAACCGCATCCGACATCCAGTTGTGGCACAAAAGCGCCGCGGTCCAGCGCGCCCTTTCATGCGACGTTACTTAAGGCCTGCGCGGGCGCCGGGCAGTCAGTCAGCATGTCGGCCTACAGCCAGGCGAAGAGGCAGAAGGTCCGGGAGGTGCGCCCGGGGGAAAATGTTGACTATTTTCAGGGTGAGTTTTTGATTATGTATTTTTATTTTTGGTATAGCAATTCTTTGCAATATATATATTTTTATGTGATAGGTAGCAGACGAACAGGTGGATCACCTGATGGTAAGCAATTGCCGCCGCTCATAGACACCCGCAACACCAGTGAAGTAACAAGTGCGCTGCCAACCTTTTATCCCTTTCCCTCCCCGGGTGGGCCTCCGGTACCCTCACTCACTCGGCGAAACACAGCACAGTGGCTGCTTCACGCCGGTTTTCTGTGTAATATATTTTTAATGATGCGCTTTAAAATTCTTTCAACGATTGAAACATACCTTCTGCGTGTATGTATTGTTTTGTGCTATAATCTCCTACAATGTCTCCTACATACCGGGTGGCTATTCTACCAATTAACTAACCGAACCAGGTACTAAGTCGACGAATTTTTGGTACGTGGAAAGTTGTGGGTTCAAGTCCTACTTGAACCTGAGTTTTATTAAATTCAGAATTATTTGTATGGGTTTTGTTTACTTGAGCTTTATAATAGTTTACTTTAGGACAACAGATCAGTCAGGTGTTTCCTTACAGCAGCATTTTTTTATACAAAATTGTTCAGGAGCTGGGTTTAAGTAGCCGAAAAGAGATAAAATATGACTAACTTGGGGGCCTATGTTTAGCAGGGGACTGCTACTGAGGCACTGATAATAATGAAGGTTTTAGCAAATGCAAAATCCGATAGATGGCGTTACGTTGACACACGTCCAACTTTGACGACATTGGTTGTTTCATAATACTCGTTTATAGTCATAATTTTGATATGATACGGCCAAAATGTAACCAATCCACTCGTAAGACCAGTCGCCCTCTAACGCCATCTAGCGGATTCATTTGCGAAAACCCTCATTCCTTGTGGTTATGTTTTTTTAAATCTTTATTTATTAAGAGGCTTTTGTCACAAATAGACATGTTAGCCTCATTGAACTTAAATTACATTTTTGTGGTTATGTTATTCCCCAGGCATAGACAAGGTAGAGTACACCAACATGGCGCCGGCCGTGGACGCGGGCGGGTACCGCTACTACAGCGGGGCGGAGCGCGTGCACTCCCGCGCAATGGACGACTGGCTCAAGTACAGCGTGTGTTTGGCCGACTTCAGGAGTACTGGTTAGTTGACTGAGTGAACTCAGACGTAGACAACGACAATGAAGTGCCAATAGTAGGTAGCTACTATCTAGCATACGTTTTTCGAGAAAATGATTTCAAAATTAAAAGACAAATTTAAATTATTTACTTATTCAAAAACACACAGTTCATACAGAAAATTTTGGTTAAATTTTTTTTTTATTTGATAGGTAGCAGACGATCATGCGGATCACCTGATGGTAAGCAATTGCCGCCGCCCATGTACACATGCAACACCAGTGGAGTCACAAGTGCGCTGCTAACCTTTTATCCCCTTCCCCCCGATGGGCCTCCGGTACCCTCACTCACTCGGTGAAACACAGCACAGGAGCTGCTTCACGCCGGTTTTCTGTGAGGCAGTGGTATCACTCCGGTCGAGCCGGCCCATTCATGCCGAAGCATGGCTCTCCCACAATTAATGAGCAATTAGAGCTTCCTTTTATACAACAGATTTGCTTGTATGAGGCAACTTCGCTCTTCATCTTCGCGCCTTTATGACTAAACTGCCCTTGCCGGTTTTCCGGTTTTAAACTTAACACCTGTCTCTTCCATCTGTAGGTATATAATTACTACTTATTATAACGCAAATGCGTCACTCAAGGTCCAACCTGAAAATCAGCATTGCGGTAGCTGCTCGCGGAGGCTGAACCGGCCAACAGCCGCAACTTTTGTGTCCCTTTCCTCTGTATCTTTTGTTTGGGAAATGTGTTGTGGTCAACAAATGTTTTCTACTCTATTATATTTCTATTGCCAGGCTCAGACGTCCACAGCCGCTCCCACCGGCCCTGGGACGACGGGTCCAACACCCTCGACAACCACAAGCGCTGCATCAAAGCCCTCTTCGACTTCTGCGGCAAGCTCGGCATCAGATACTGGACAGCGTTCGACTCGGACCTGGTCCCGGCGACCGACAGCTGGGAGGAGAGCCGCCAGCACTGGGATGACGTCACGGAGTACATCCAGGAGTTGATGCAGCGGACTCATCTGAAGCTGTTGTGGCTGGCGCCTGATTTGCACTCGCATCCGCGGTAGGACTACTTCTGTTTCAAACTTCTTTTAGGGTTCGGTAGTCTTTGATGAACCATTATAGGATCGCCATGTTCAGCGGTGCCTCTGTTCACAGCCTAACTCAGTTAATACTAATGTGAAACGAGCAAGACAACAAACCGATTAGCTGGTTTTAAACCTAGGGCACAAGGTGGACTGTCGATCTAGTGAAAGTCGCGGGACTTCTTGTCCATATGGAGAACATTGGGGGAGGCCTAAGTCCAGATGTGGACGTGTATGAGCTGGAATGATGATGAGTCTTTAGCCCGCTGTTGTATCGTGGGAGAGCCACGTTTTGGCATTAATAAACCGGCTCGACCGTAGTGATATCATGGCCTCACAGAAGACTCGTCTTCCGTGAGGCTGTGATATCAGAAGCAGCGCCTGCGCTGTTTCACAGAGTGAGTGAGTGTGCCGGAGACCCAATAGGGGGAAAGGGGTTTAAAAGTTTGGCAGCGCACCACTGTGATTCCACTGGTATTGCGAGTGTCTATGGGCGGTGGCAACCGCTTACCATCAGGTGTCTCGTCTGCTCATCTGTCACCTACCACATAAAAAAGAACATTGGGGGAGGCCTATTCCAGCAGTGAACTCATCATCGACAATGGCTAAAGGACTCATCAACAATGATGATGATGAGTCCTGTACCCTGCTGTTATACTGAAGTCAATAACAAATGGCTTCTTGATAAGTGTTTTTACAGTGTGAGGGAATATCAAACTAACAGTGTAATATAAAATATATAGTTGAATTCGTTATAATGTCTATTAAAAATATATACCTATTTAACCTATGTAATATGATGAATGAATGATTATTATAAACTGATGAGTCC
Organism: Cnaphalocrocis medinalis; assembly: GCA_014851415.1. Lineage (NCBI taxonomy): Eukaryota > Metazoa > Arthropoda > Insecta > Lepidoptera > Crambidae > Cnaphalocrocis > Cnaphalocrocis medinalis. Next base: position 16,024,877 of record CM026287.1, on the reverse strand, counting down.
TACCTGGTATGAATTCAATAAATAACCCACAGCTACGCCTCCGGAGCCTTCACCAGCAGCGAAGCCTCGACCTTCGCCCACGCCGCCTGCCAGGCCAAGCGGTGCCTGGAGGCGGGCCAGCGGCTCGGCGCCGAGTGCCTGCTGCTGTGGCCGCGGCGCGAGGGCTACGCCAGCGCGTTCCAGGCCGACGTGGCCAGGGAGATCAAGTTGTTCGCGAAACTGTTGAAGATCACAGCGGATTATAAGGACAGGCTCAACTACAGGTAAATTTAACTAGGGCGGCGCAGCGACCCAAAGTGGGTGGCCTCCAATTATAAGAGCCTCCATCTAGGTCCGTGCTATGACACCTCCTGTTAGTCATCAGCCTGGAGTCCACACAACTCTTTCTCAACTTCATCCCACCAGCAGTACCTTGGACGGACAATCTTTCAACTATTTTCCCGTCTCAGTAGGACTAACATGCGCACCGCGACAAAATTTTGTCGACACTCGTTCGCGAGAGCGCATCCTTCTAGTCCGCTCATCGGTCAGTCAGGTGAGCGAGAAGCAACTAGCGCCGACACAATACGAGTGTCGACAAAATTATCTCGTGGCGCGCATGTTAGCCCGGCAGGTAAATTCACTAGTGATACAAATCATCTCGTTTCTCCAGAATTTTGTTCCCTGTTGCGTCCAAAGCTGTCGTTTTAGAGCTCAAAGTAGCTTAGACCATCTGCTGTGGCCGCAGCGCGAGGGCACCAGGCCGACGTGGCTAGGGAGATCAAGCTGTTTGCGAAACTGTTGAAGATCACAGCTGACTATAAGGACAGGCTCAACTACAGGTGAATTCTTTTACTACTAGGCTGACCGGAGCGACCCAAAGTGGGCTTGGCCTCCAATAAGAGCCTCCATCTAGGACGGTCCTGCGCCAGCTCCTGCCAAGCATTAGCCTGGTGTTCACGCAAATCTTTCTTAACTTCATCCGCATCACGCTTCACGCCGAGAGCCACGCTTCGGCATGAATGGAGATGCGCGCGGGAGGAAACTGCGGCGACGGGCCCCCGGACTTCGAATCCACCAATGGCGGCCTGCGCGCGCGACCTCGACGATATTATTTTTTTATTTACGTTAATATTACGTTTTACCTGAAAAAGTCTCCGAGATTAGGACCCCAATAGGGGGTTAAAAGTTGGCAGCGCACTCGTGACTGGTATTGCTAGTGTCTATGGGAGATCAGTGAGGTCGCTGAAGCGTTGCCGGTCTTTTAAAAAGGAGTACCCTCTTACTTCTCTTCACCCGTCCGCTTGTGACGTCAGGCTGGCCGTGGCCGTGCACGCAGCCAATGCATGGACACCGAGATTTTGAACCGGCACTTACGTCAACGGAGGTTAATATGAACGTTTAACTGTATCGTTGTCCCAGGTGCAGCTGCTCCTAATGCCGTACCCCAGCTGGGAGGGGCGAAGCCCTGCGGGCGCGGACTGGCGGCGCGCGCGGCGCTACGTGTGGGACGTGACGAGCGCCCTGTACCTGCTGAAGGCTCACGGCCTGGAGCGCCACTACCGCGTCACCACGCCGCCCGGACATCACCTGTTTATGGCTAATGTGTGAGTTCCCCCAACAAGCATCTTCATCTCACTGACATCCATACTAATATTATAAATGCGAAAGTAACTCTGTCTGTCTGTCTGTCTGCTACTCTTTCACGCCAAAACTACTCAACGGATTTAAATAAATTTGGTATACAGATAATCTAGACCCTGAGAAGGACATAGGCAACTTTTTATTGCGAAAAGGGGGTTGTAAGGGGTTGAAAAGGGGGGTAAAAAGTTACTTTTCCACGCGGACGGAGTCGCGGGCGGCCGCTAGTACACATAAAATGTATTAACGTCGTAAGACTCAAAAGCCCTTTAAAAGGCATAAAACTATTGATTTCCTGTTGTGTGTCTACTGTCTGCGCCGCCTTATGACGTTTCGAAAAGTTGTTGAACAAAATGTTGTTAAGATTGTGGGTTTTATGTAACGCTCAGTTGGCGACTTTTGCAGTCAGTTCGTATACTAATTAGCTATGTTAGAACGGGCAAATATAGTAATGTAACGCATTTTCAAGTGTAATGCTTTCATTTCAGATACAACATGCTTGGCGGGGTGGTGATCACCAACGAAGTGGACCAGTTTGACAACAAGAAGCTGACGCTCATGATGAAATGCATTATTGATCAGGTGCTTATATTATAATTAAGCTAAGGTGATTAGATAATAAGATGGTTAGGAGACCTGTTCGCTTGTCTGCCACCTATCACAAAAAAAGATTGAATAGAACTTGATTTAGGGTCCTTGTGCGGTGCACATCCCAGCTTTTTTTTTATATAAATTTAAGAAAGAAGAGATGAGCGTACTCCGTTCTAAAATGCCCGAAACATATGTGCGATTTTTTATGTTTATGGGCGGCGGTGATAACTTACGATCAGTTGACTCGCTTGCTCGTTTGTCGCATTTTTTTTTTTTTTTTTTATATTATAGGAAGGCAAACGAGCAAGCGGGTCACTTGATGGTAAGTGATCACCGCCGCCCATGGACATCAGCTACACCAGAAGGAGTGCGGATGCGTTGCCGGCCTTTTAGGAAGGTATAGGCTCGTTTCTTGAAGATTTGAATGTCGTACCATTTGACAAAAAACATATATTCGTGATGAAACTAGGCTGGTGAATCGAACAATCACCTTTAAATTGTTTGGAATGTAACACCGCACTGAACCCTATTCTTGTACCTAGGGCTCCGCCCCTGTAGGAGGCATCCACTTGTCCCTGACGCCCCGGCGGGACAGCGACCCCCGCGACCTGTTGGCGCTGTACGTGCAGTACGTGGACGCCGTGGCCAAAGGGCTCCGGTTCGCAGCCAGCCTGGTCGCTGAGCAGGCCTTCTCCAAACACTTACAGGTAACCTGACCTAACACAGACTGGCCGGATGGTGCATTTTGGTAATGACCCTGTCTCATACGCCAAAGGTGATGGCCGTTAGATAGATATTCTTTATTGCACAGAAATAGAATACCTACATGAGTGAAACAACAGCGATAACAGTACAATAAGGCAGTCTTATCGCTTTTAGTGCTTTTTTTATGGGATAGGCAGCAGACGAGCAAGCGGATCACCTGATGGTAAGCAATTGCCGCCGCCCATGGACACCTGCAACACCAGTGAGGTCACAAGTGCGCTGCCAACCTGCTTGTTCGTTTGTCGCATTTTTTTTTTTTTTTTTTATATTATAGGAAGGCAAACGAGCAAGCGGGTCACTTGATGGTAAGTGATCACCGCCGCCCATGGACATCAGCTACACCAGAAGGAGTGCGGATGCGTTGCCGGCCTTTTAGGAAGGTATAGGCTCGTTTCTTGAAGATTTGAATGTCGTACCATTTGACAAAAAACATATATTCGTGATGAAACTAGGCTGGTGAATCGAATAATCACCTTTAAATTGTTTGGAATGTAACACCGCACTGAACCCTATTCTTGTACCTAGGGCTCCGCCCCTGTAGGAGGCATCCACTTGTCCCTGACGCCCCGGCGGGACAGCGACCCCCGCGACCTGTTGGCGCTGTACGTGCAGTACGTGGACGCCGTGGCCAAGGGCTCCGGTTCGCAGCCAGCCTGGTCGCTGAGCAGGCCTTCTCCAAACACTTACAGGTAACCTGACCTAACACAGACTGGCCGGATGGCGCATTTTGGCAATGACCCTGTCTCATACGCCAAAGGTGATGGCCGTTAGATAGATATTCTTTATTGCACAGAAATAGAATACATGAGTGAAACAACAGCGATAAACAGTACAATAAGGCAGTCTTATCGCTTTTAGTGATTTCTTCCAGACAACCTTTTATCCCCACTCTGGATAAACATTCGTGTGATGAACTGTGCTTGTTCAGTGTCTGGGTATATTAAAGTTTAAAGTATCATATTTGTGATTCCTCTGTTGTCTGATATCTGTAGGGTGGGGATCGAAGCCCATACCATTGGCGTATGAAGCAAGGTCACTACCAAATGCATCATCCGGTCAGACAGTATTTGTAAAGTTGTATTAAATTTATAACGCGTTCAGACTTATGCCGGCTGTGATGAGAAGCATTAACCTTAATAGGGCATAAGTCAACGAAAAAAATAATTGGTTTTCGCTCTTATGTCATGATAGATAAGGTTCAAAATCAAGTGGGGTCTATTTTCCTGTTGCCTTATTATGTATGTTTGGTGGTAGCAACGGTACGCGTCGTACCACAGCGGGTTCGGGTCCCGGCTGGCCAGCGCCGACGTCACCATGGAGGAGTGCGAGGAGTACTACAAGTGAGTTGAGCTTTCGCACTTATGCACTTAAGGTTGTTATCCCACCGGCAACGACGAACGAGGGAGTAGAGCTATGTAGAAACGAGTTGCCGAGTGCTCAGTTCCTGTAGTAGGGTGTTTAGAATATTGGCTGTCGTTGAATTATCAACATTTTTAAAAAGTTTGAATACAATAAAGTTATAGAGCAACAAACTTTTGATAGACCTGTCTCTTCTTGAAATTGCATAGGGTTTATAAAATGCCAAGAAAACCTTAGTCTGTTCTTTTGTGCTTGTCAACCCCACATTTGGATCTCACAGCCGCTTACCATCAGGCGAAGTGAGGTAATCTTGATTGTCCTCAATATAAAAAAAAATTGTTTGTGAAATGTGTTCTATTAACGATATTACGATACTTATTGCATAGACAATATATTTTTTTTATGTGATAGGTAGCAGACGAGCAGGCGGATCACCTGATGGTAAGCAATTGCCGCCGCTCATGGACACTTGCAACACCAGTGGAGTTACAAGTGCGCTGCCAACCTTTTATCCCCTTCCCCCCGGGTGGGCCTCCGATATATGTGCACTGTTCGAAGTAACCCTAAATATTATATGCGCACTGTTCGAAGTAACCCTTAATATTATATGCGCACTGTCCAAGGTAGGTAACCCTTTATTTTAATTGACAGAAAGAACCAATCGCCGCACAGCGAGGCGCCGGCGCCGCGGCTCGAGGCCGCCGAGCTGATGCTGCAGCGGTACCTGGACTCCAACGACCACATCTGACCGGACTTTGGCTTTACACTCCTGCTGTAGTGGACGACAAACCAACGATATAATATAACGCCGGTTATCCGAATGAGTTAAGTAGTTTTTGAAAAACTAGTGGCCTAACAATTCACTTCGAAAATGTAGTTACTTCGCCCAAGTTCGTGTTTTCAGTTTACCTATAAGCCTTGACGTTGTCTATAGAAGTTTAGTGCCCTCCCAGTTTTCTCTTTCTTACAATCCTGGGTTTTTTAGGCGGTGAAATGGCATCTCAGCAGGTCTTCAGGGTTGAGGATGACAGACTCAATAGGTATTTAGTCTGTTCATTTGTGCCTGTTAATCTCATATTTGGATCTCACGCTTACCATCAGGCGGAGTGAGGTCATCTTGATTCACCTCAATATAAAAAAAAGTTCGACTCTTTATAAATAGTATAGATACATATAGAAGATACTTAGTTACAATTTTGCTCCCCCCTAACTCTACGCCATTGTCAGCAAAAAATATCGACTAAATCTTTTTTTCTTCCCGAATTTATCAAAAGTAAAGCTTATTAAGACACCCACCCCAACCCCTTGATGCTTTCGTAATACTTTAACGGTCCTATAGGACCAATTTGGATTATTGGCGATTCGATTAATCGGCGTTCTACTGTAACACCAATGTAGTACAAATTAGTAAATTAATAGATGCACACAGTCAGCGACACATCAAATGACTTGCAGAAATAAAATAGCCTCAGTAAACGCGTACATAAAGGCGGCGGAAAGTCCAAAAAGAGTAAGCAACTTGATGTGTCGATGGCTGTACATTATGTATTTAAAAGTTTAGTTAATAGTCACAAACGAATCTCATCATTATCTCAACTGTTTAAAATGTAAATTATTAAACCAATACTTTTATACTTCGACAAAATCTCTAGATACTCAATTCTATACTAAAAGCGTTTAAAAAAGTGATCCCAACATGCTATCATTACATAGTACTTTTACAGCTATAGATATTTTGGATTTCGAATATGCCGTCGAGGTCGAAAACAAAATGCAGAATTTTATTTTCGACCCTAATCCATAGTAATTGGTATTAAATTACAAAAATGCCAAATAGCGTTATTTTGCAAATGGATCCTTCATTGGCAGCGACACTATAAATTAACTTATTCAATATTCAAACTTGTAACTTTGTGTTCATTTAACGATAATTTATTTATTTAATTTAAAATAATATATTAAGTTCCGATATTTTAGTCTTACAACCAACCAACCTTGTTAAGTTTCAAATAAAAGCCATATCAAATAATTCTCATTTACTTTATTTGCAACGTATCCTTTGTTAACTTTTTTTGTATTTTTTCAAATATTCACAGCGACTTACATCTATACAATTTCGCCTACGGCTTAAATACATTGTACACACACATTGTGCAATAATACGTAGGTTACGGGTCGTAACGCAGTCGGTTTGTTTGTCAACGATGAATTTAGCTGCGCGAAGGTAAAATGTACAGGCGACATCAGCAATTACAAGTTAACGTAAAAAAAAGTAAGTATATACTGTCCCTTAACTTTTTTTCTATTGACAATGTCATAAAGATTTTTTATTGTTCTGACACGTCGGGTTAAATTCATTCGTGTACGAAACTGTCAAATTTCTATAACCGTTGCTTACTTTTATGTCAAACACACACCTTATGTGTATTGGCTGATCTGAACACCAATAAAGTTGGATTGAATGTCTTTAATATGTTCTTTTAAATAAGTTAGCTTTATTTGGACAATATTTGTTCAGTGAGTGTCTATTATTCACAATTTTGATAACGACTGCACATTTTACCAACTTATATTTTGATGTCATGAAAAACGAGAAGAGTAAAACTATTTATATAAAATATCTTACTTGATAAGAATTCATTTGCTTTGGAAGATAATAAAATCGTTTACAAAAAGTAAATATTTGTAGAATTATAGATCATCGTAAGACTCCTGCAGTGTTTTTGCAAATTTAAACTGTCACATCTATAAAGTTAGCTAAGATATTTTTATTTAAACAATACATACAAATTACTAAGTATGTGTGCAGAAGTATAAACCTTTCTATCTAAACGATAAGATCCAAAATGCACTAACAATCTAGCAATAGCAAATAAGTTTATGTGCCACTTTCAGTCGACTAAAACAATATTTAAGCACATCATTAAGTATTGAGAGAAAAACAACTTAAAAAACTAAAACAGTACTCGAATACTGCAAAATAAATAACTAAAACGTAAATTAAATCTAAATTAATATCATAATTTTGTTTTCAAGTCTCAAAAAAGCGAGACGTCGAATTACTATATTAAATCATAATTTCATGCCAATTTTTTTAATACAGGGTCTATCTGTGAATATTTACATTCCTTCAACCACGTGTTCTACCAACCATTCCGAACAACATTTGTTCTATGACTTATGAAAATTTGCAGAGTACAAATGTCATCTTTCCATACAAAATAGGTCACGTGACTTTGTCATTCTGTATGGGGAGTCGAAAAAAAATTCGATGAATTTCGGAAAGTGTTGAACAAATGTTGTTCAGAATGGTTGATAGAACCCGTCGTTAAAGGGATGTAAATGTTCACAGATACACCCTGTATGTACATAAATAGAAAATAGATTTAAGTCAACGGCCGTTCCTGGCGGCAAAGAACATGAGTAAAAGCCCCTTAACTCAGCAATGAGTTGATTTGATTGGATTTTGAACCCTATTAATAACAGACGTAACATCAAATCTTTAGTGGTACTCATTGAGTTAAGAGTTGACAGTAAAGCTCCATAGCGACAGTTCTAGAAAAATTGCAAATTGTATCATCAAAGAAAAATATAACACCTATTATGGTAGATGAGTCTAAAATGGAATTTCAATTGAAGAATGTATCTCAATGACAATGCGCCTGATCGTTGAACCGCCGCATTTCAAAACGGCCCTGTGTTAGAAAACAGCCAGCCCTGATGTAATTCGGCGGATTATACGATCCGGCTCAGACAGATATACAAATGAGTTTACAATGTTTTCTCTCGTCCTATGAAGCTTTACACATTATGATCTTACTCACGTACTGTAAAAAATCCTTAATACTGAACATTGAGAAAGGAACGGATAAACAAAATGGCAGCATCATTACGGAATGGAAACTATAACATCGGCTGCTGAATATAATCGACTATTCTAGTACTGGAACACTTGATTGTAGGTAATTTCGTAATATAAAAGCACCATGGTTATTTTATATCGGATATTTTAGTTGATTTTATGTACTTTTTGACTCACTGGATAATATTAAATTATTCAAAAAAGTAAAGTTAACATTGATTCGTTTTCTGAGTCATTTTATTAGATTGTTTAAAAAAACAAAATTTATTACAATAAAAAAATTAAAAATCTACGATTGGATTCCTTTTTTTTTGGTTTTTCATTAAACAGCTCATTGATAAAATGTATAAAAGTTGTATATTTTCACATTATCCAGCGAGCTTCACAATAATATTTAGTGATATAAATATATGCAACGCGTAAGATATTATCATACCGTTATACAAATCATTCAGCACTTATACATTTATACTTCGAAGCGTATTATTACGATATATTCGACTAATTTTACGTCCACATTAGACAAGTTACTATGACAAGAGGTCAATCAAGTATGATTATAATAAATTAAACACTGGGGTCTGATTGCTCACTCATAATTATGTTTTTAAAACATGATCAAAGTTTTTAGATTTTTTTTATCTTAAGTATAAATAAAGTGAGTGATCGCTTACGCTATATACATATTTATTAAGCAACATGATACACAATATTTTTGCTATACGGAACTCTGTATAACAATGTTGTCGGTCCCCGCTGATTGTTCGTAAGTTATATTGGCAACGCTGTGCGTCATAGTTGCAACTCCGTCATGTTTGCTATGTCATGCGTCATTTTTGCAACAACACGCGTCATGTTGTCAAAACCACGTGTTATTGTGTAACGTTGCCGAATTTGCTGAGTGTTGGTAGTTGCTTAACAGATACTTAGATTTATCAGGGGATACTACGCGAGGTATCGTCATTAATACGCAATGCCTAATGTGGACCCCACCTTCTGTAAACAAGTTGCTATGGAAACGTGGTTTGTTACATTCTTTTTTAGGATACAGTTAACCATCGTTAGGAACAACCTATTCTTTGGCGCCTTTTGACTTTTGTGAAACTCAAAATAATTTAGTTTATAGGTGATTTTTCGTTCTTCATTCCCCATAATCAACATACATTAATTTAAAATAAATATCAGACAACATGGACCGAATACCCAAGTAAGTAATAATAATCAACATAATAATGATATACCCTTGTTTTTTATTAGTTTTACTTTTTATTTTCTATGGTATAAATTCATACTGCACAAATCTAAATTATAAAAAGATCGAAAAATCACTGACAAAAAATGTTTTAAAAATTATTGTTTGTTAGTTCTATAGGAACTATTTTGATATCAAAGTTTTTTTATAATAAATAATTATTAATCAATTCATTAATTTTAATGTTATTATGACGGTTTCATCATTCGACATTATAATGTCTAATGTAAACTTAATTTATGTTAGTGTGGACTAGATTTGTTTAATAAATACAACCATTGATAACATATCGCCATTTCTAGGTTTTTCGATTTATACTTTTTAAAATTCGTTAATCGATCGAACACATTGTTCGTGGTCATTATTATCTTTGGTATTTCCTTTGTAAATAAGTTGATTGAAGACAATAGTCTTAAAATTTTTACTGTTAAATAAAATGGTATAGGTTTTTATTAAATACTTCTTCGTCTGTGACATATTTCTTTTGATTTTTTATACAGTAATAATATTATAATATATTCATTGGATTTTATAAATTCTTTAAACAAACTGGGTAAATTTAGTTCATTATTCATATCTTAAAAATCATGTTCATTTATCAAAACGTATTAATAAAATTTGTAAAGTACCACATAAGCGTAAAAACGTCGATTCTGCGAAAAACCCAAAAATAGCTTTATCCCGGTTCCATAGCAAAATGTCTTTGCATAAATAAATAAATAATATAAAATAGGAATACAATGATAAAGTGGGACAAGGCTGTTTTAGCCCAAAATTTTCTATGAAAGAAATGTCAACCAATGTCATTCGTATGACAGTTCCAACGAAAATTGCACTAGTTATTTATGCCATGGGCTAAAACTTCTTTGTCGCACTGTAGAGCCAAACGCATAGTGTAAGAGGGGAGACACACTTGTTCAATTAGAAGAAATATAATATTAAATTTGGTCAATCAAGATAGTTGAGAAGAGCAACAATCATCAGATGTCAAATACAAAATTTGTCATGAAATTTTATTATTCCTTTCTTATTTTTAATTTTGTCAAAGCGAACAAGTGTACCTCGCCCCTAAATAAATGTTTATCTACAAAATGCGTATGGTGTAAGTATGTTTACAATCATATCACGACGTCTATACAAAAGAAACATTTTCTAAATGTTTCGTCATGTATACGCGTGTATAGTGAGTTACTCAGTGTAATTTAGAACTGCACACGCCACAATACAAACATATTCTCAGCTACTGTAATACGTTATGTTCTCGCAAACCTATCATACTTAAAAGATGGTTTCACTTACCACAGTACAGCTATACTCCCAATCGCCATAATTTAGTGACAAAGGCTTTCACAGTATTACATCATAGTTCTCATTTAAGTTCTCGTACAATGTAGTACAAGTTCTCGGTCGCCGTACATTCAAGTTCTCGATCCTTGTAATACAGCAAACTTCTTGCTAGCTCAACGCCACATTACAGTAAAAGTTCTCGCATCATACTACAGCTAGTCCTCTTTCAACATAATACAGTGAATGTTCTCGCACGTCGTACCTTAACAAGTTCTTGGATACCATACAGTCAAGATATCGCTCCCTGCATTAGAGCAAACATATCTCTATATTACAGTGAAAGTTCTCCAACAGCTAAGTTCTCTTTCGCTATAATACAGTTAAATTTCTCGTACGTCATACAACCGCAAGTTCTCACCCGCCATTACAGTGGAGGTTCTCGCACGTCATACTACAGCAAGTCCTCGCCCGCCGTAGTTCTCAGTCGCTGTACGAGTACTAAGTACCTACTCGTCGTCGGCGGGTTCCGTGCCGAAGTACCGGTCTCCGAAGTTGCCTATACCGGGGAGTACGTAAAACTTCTCGTTGATCTCTGGATCTAGAGCTGATGTTCACTATCTTTACCTGTAAAATAAAAATGGGATTTAGTATATATTATGGTTTTATCGGTATAATCTTAGGGATATCAGCAGAATTTTAGTTGGTATGTCCAAGATATTGTCGGCAAGTGGCAAGAGTCTGAAAGGTTTGTTTGATGCGATAGAATTAAGTCGCAAGGGCGATCATATTATGTTCAAAACTGTGGAATGCAATAAATAAACGGGTTTGATTGTGGGAGAGCCATGCTTCGGCATGAATGGGATGGCACGACCGGAGTGATACCACTGCCTCACAGAAAACCGGCGTGAAGCAGCTCCTGTGCTGTGTTTCGCCGAGTGAGTGAGGGTACCGGAGGCCTATCGGGGGGGAAGGGGATAAAAGGTTAGCAGCGCACTTGTGACTCCACTGGTGTTGCAGATGTCCTTGGGCGGCGGCAATTGCTTACCATCAGGTGTTCCGCCTGCACGTCTGCTACCTATCACATAAAAAAAACAATTGAGTATTGAAAAGGTCACCGGACATTTCAGGACTGCTACACGTTGTTCTACGTCTTGCTATTGGCTAGTTGTATCTACGAGTCTTGAGTATGGCTATTTGCCTATGCTAGTGTTGGTCACCGTTTGTGTTAAGTCATTGTTAAGTGTCAGTCAACGCTAGTGTCAGTCATTAGTTCTAGGTTAAGTTAGATATAGTGTCGGCACGTACCTCGGGGAAGGCATAGGCTATCCAGTGCACGTCTATCTCCGCCATGCTGCGAGGCTGTTGTTTATGGGCAGCATGACTTCTATGTGTTATGTGTGTACCATAGGAAAAGCCACTACGTGTTTGTCACGGCTAATTGGTCACTGCTAGTGTCAGTCACTCCCAGTGTCAGTCACTGTTAGTGTCAGTCCTCATAAGTCGATCATCGTCAATACTACAAGTGTCGGTAGGTACGTACCTCGGGAAGCGTTTACGCCGTTAATATCATGGTATTTGTAATTCCATATCTCACCTCGGGGAAGGCATAGGCGATGGAGTGCACGCCTATCTCGGCTAATGTCAGTCTCCGCTAGTGTCAGTCACGGTTTGTTTCAGTCTCTGTTTGTGCCAGTTACTGTTAGTGTCAGTCATTGCTAATGTCAGTCACTAGTCCTAGGTTATGTTTGGTAGTGTAGTGTAGTGTCGGTACGCACCTCGGGGAAGGCGTAGGCGATGGAGTGCACGCCTATCTCGGCCATGAGCAGCGACACGAGGCTGATGCTGGTGGGCGGCACGTGTCAGTGTCAGTCACAGTCACTGTCGGTCACTATAAGTGTCGGTCACAGTAAGTGTCAGTCACTATTCCTACGTCACGCACCTCGGGGAAGGCGTAGGCGATGGAGTGCACGCCTATCTCGGCCATGAGCAGCGACACGAGGCTGATGCTGGTGGGCGGCGCGTGTCAGTGTCAGTCACAGTCACTGTCGGTCACTATAAGTGTCGGTCACAGTAAGTGTCAGTCACTATTCCTACGTCACGCACCTCGGGGAAGGCGTAGGCGATGGAGTGCACGCCTATCTCGGCCATGAGCAGCGACACGAGGCTGATGCTGGTGGGCGGCGCGTGTCAGTGTCAGTCACAGTCACTGTCGGTCACTATAAGTGTCGGTCACAGTAAGTGTCAGTCACTATTCCTACGTCACGCACCTCGGGGAAGGCGTAGGCGATGGAGTGCACGCCTATCTCGGCCATGAGCAGCGACACGAGGCTGATGCTGGTGGGCGGCGCGTGTCAGTGTCAGTCACAGTCACTGTCGGTCACTATAAGTGTCGGTCACAGTAAGTGTCAGTCACTATTCCTACGTCACGCACCTCGGGGAAGGCGTAGGCGATGGAGTGCACGCCTATCTCGGCCATGAGCAGCGACACGAGGCTGATGCTGGTGGGCGGCGCGTGTCAGTGTCAGTCACAGTCACTGTCGGTCACTATAAGTGTCGGTCACAGTAAGTGTCAGTCACTATTCCTACGTCACGCACCTCGGGGAAGGCGTAGGCGATGGAGTGCACGCCTATCTCGGCCATGAGCAGCGACACGAGGCTGATGCTGGTGGGCGGCGCGTGTCAGTGTCAGTCACAGTCACTGTCGGTCACTATAAGTGTCGGTCACAGTAAGTGTCAGTCACTATTCCTACGTCACGCACCTCGGGGAAGGCGTAGGCGATGGAGTGCACGCCTATCTCGGCCATGAGCAGCGACACGAGGCTGATGCTGGTGGGCGGCGCGTGTCAGTGTCAGTCACAGTCACTGTCGGTCACTATAAGTGTCGGTCACAGTAAGTGTCAGTCACTATTCCTACGTCACGCACCTCGGGGAAGGCGTAGGCGATGGAGTGCACGCCTATCTCGGCCATGAGCAGCGACACGAGGCTGATGCTGGTGGGCGGCGCGTGTCAGTGTCAGTCACAGTCACTGTCGGTCACTATAAGTGTCGGTCACAGTAAGTGTCAGTCACTATTCCTACGTCACGCACCTCGGGGAAGGCGTAGGCGATGGAGTGCACGCCTATCTCGGCCATGAGCAGCGACACGAGGCTGATGCTGGTGGGCGGCGCGTGTCAGTGTCAGTCACAGTCACTGTCGGTCACTATAAGTGTCGGTCACAGTAAGTGTCAGTCACTATTCCTACGTCACGCACCTCGGGGAAGGCGTAGGCGATGGAGTGCACGCCTATCTCGGCCATGAGCAGCGACACGAGGCTGATGCTGGTGGGCGGCGCGTGTCAGTGTCAGTCACAGTCACTGTCGGTCACTATAAGTGTCGGTCACAGTAAGTGTCAGTCACTATTCCTACGTCACGCACCTCGGGGAAGGCGTAGGCGATGGAGTGCACGCCTATCTCGGCCATGAGCAGCGACACGAGGCTGATGCTGGTGGGCGGCGCGTGTCAGTGTCAGTCACAGTCACTGTCGGTCACTATAAGTGTCGGTCACAGTAAGTGTCAGTCACTATTCCTACGTCACGCACCTCGGGGAAGGCGTAGGCGATGGAGTGCACGCCTATCTCGGCCATGAGCAGCGACACGAGGCTGATGCTGGTGGGCGGCGCGTGTCAGTGTCAGTCACAGTCACTGTCGGTCACTATAAGTGTCGGTCACAGTAAGTGTCAGTCACTATTCCTACGTCACGCACCTCGGGGAAGGCGTAGGCGATGGAGTGCACGCCTATCTCGGCCATGAGCAGCGACACGAGGCTGATGCTGGTGGGCGGCGCGTGTCAGTGTCAGTCACAGTCACTGTCGGTCACTATAAGTGTCGGTCACAGTAAGTGTCAGTCACTATTCCTACGTCACGCACCTCGGGGAAGGCGTAGGCGATGGAGTGCACGCCTATCTCGGCCATGAGCAGCGACACGAGGCTGATGCTGGTGGGCGGCGCGTGTCAGTGTCAGTCACAGTCACTGTCGGTCACTATAAGTGTCGGTCACAGTAAGTGTCAGTCACTATTCCTACGTCACGCACCTCGGGGAAGGCGTAGGCGATGGAGTGCACGCCTATCTCGGCCATGAGCAGCGACACGAGGCTGATGCTGGTGGGCGGCGCGTGTCAGTGTCAGTCACAGTCACTGTCGGTCACTATAAGTGTCGGTCACAGTAAGTGTCAGTCACTATTCCTACGTCACGCACCTCGGGGAAGGCGTAGGCGATGGAGTGCACGCCTATCTCGGCCATGAGCAGCGACACGAGGCTGATGCTGGTGGGCGGCGCGTGTCAGTGTCAGTCACAGTCACTGTCGGTCACTATAAGTGTCGGTCACAGTAAGTGTCAGTCACTATTCCTACGTCACGCACCTCGGGGAAGGCGTAGGCGATGGAGTGCACGCCTATCTCGGCCATGAGCAGCGACACGAGGCTGATGCTGGTGGGCGGCGCGTGTCAGTGTCAGTCACAGTCACTGTCGGTCACTATAAGTGTCGGTCACAGTAAGTGTCAGTCACTATTCCTACGTCACGCACCTCGGGGAAGGCGTAGGCGATGGAGTGCACGCCTATCTCGGCCATGAGCAGCGACACGAGGCTGATGCTGGTGGGCGGCGCGTGTCAGTGTCAGTCACAGTCACTGTCGGTCACTATAAGTGTCGGTCACAGTAAGTGTCAGTCACTATTCCTACGTCACGCACCTCGGGGAAGGCGTAGGCGATGGAGTGCACGCCTATCTCGGCCATGAGCAGCGACACGAGGCTGATGCTGGTGGGCGGCGCGTGTCAGTGTCAGTCACAGTCACTGTCGGTCACTATAAGTGTCGGTCACAGTAAGTGTCAGTCACTATTCCTACGTCACGCACCTCGGGGAAGGCGTAGGCGATGGAGTGCACGCCTATCTCGGCCATGAGCAGCGACACGAGGCTGATGCTGGTGGGCGGGCGCGTGTCAGTGTCAGTCACAGTCACTGTCGGTCACTATAAGTGTCGGTCACAGTAAGTGTCAGTCACTATTCCTACGTCACGCACCTCGGGGAAGGCGTAGGCGATGGAGTGCACGCCTATCTCGGCCATGAGCAGCGACACGAGGCTGATGCTGGTGGGCGGCACGTCGTGGTCGAGCAGCACGCGGATGGCCATGATGGCCGCGGCGCCCGTCGCCACCGTCGCGTCCATCAGGATCACGCGGTAGTCCTTGATGTCTTTGGGCAGCCGGAGGTAGTACAGCTGCGGGCATTTGTCGATGAGACAACGTCGTAAACTTGGCCACCAATGAATAGATAGATAGATAGATAACGTTTATTGGCCACAAAAGCAGATTGCATAACAAAATAAAATAATTACAGTATAATGTATGTATCATCAATAGTTAGTACGAATAGATAACCCCTATTTGTGAAACTGCGTGTGAAAAAACCTCTAGATGGGGTACTTCCGTACTTCAGGTGACCCGCTTGCTCGTTTGCCTTCCTATATTATAAAAAAAACTTGAGAACTGAGCTCTTTCATCTACACGGTGATTGGTTATTTTTGGTGAAAGATGTCTAAATGGACTTCAGTTCTCAAGTACGCCGTCTAGCTGGCTTTTCACACGCGATAGCTCCCATTAAGGCCTAACGTAAATAATATGTGTAATGTCGTGAAATTTACTGCCGCTTTTGTCATAGGGTAACCCCATTGGTTATACAGGGTGTATCTGTGAATCATTCTGAACAACATTAGTTCTATGACTTGAAAATTCTCATAAAAAAAAAATTGTTTTCATACAAAGTCAGTTACGTGAACTGGTTTTTGTTTGAGTCGAAAAAAATTTCGATGAATTTCGGAAAGTTGTTGAACAAATGTTGTTCAAAATGGTTGAAAGCACAATTCGTTAAAGGGACATTGAATCAACTTCCCGCAGCGCTATTTCCTAACCCGTACGACATTCAAATCTTCAAGAAACGAGCCTATACCTTCCTAAAATGCCGGCAATCAATCCGCACTCCTTCTGGTGTAGCTTCTGGCGGCGGTGTTCACTTACCGTCAGGTGACCCGCTTGCTCGTTTGACTTCGATTTTCCGCAGATTTTCTACACATATTTACGACCTTATTACTATAGCAATAAAGTTTACCTCCGGCTCGTCAGTCTGCTGGTTGGTCTGTATGAGGATCTTGCCGATGCGGATGTCCTTGCAGACGTCGCACACGGCCTGCTCCATGGTCTCGCCGGCTCGGAGGATCGACACGCCGCAGATCTTTTCCACGTCGCATTTACGACCTTAATGGGATGAGAATAATGTTTAATTTATTTTGTCCACACGTTATTTATTTAGCGTTATGGTGTGTAGTTTCTGGGTGTAATATAATGTATTTAAGTAATATTTGTATTTCCTCTGTTGTTTTATATCTGTAATACAAGTGCTTAAAAGTACAGAGTCAGGTTAACGTATGATTTACGTTTTTAGTTTTGTAAGTTGGCAGACGAGCAGACGGCTCACCTTATGGTAAGCGATTGCAGTTGTCTATAGACACTGGCAACACCTTTTTTCCCCTCTTTCCTCGTTTTTCGCGTTGCCTTTTAACCCTTTTTCCTCTCCGATTGGGTCTCCGGTGTCCTCACTCACGCAACGAAACACAACGTAGGCTGCTTCAAGCCAGTCTTGTTTTCTTTTTATGATATAGGTGGCAGACGAGCCGACGGATCACCTGATGGTAAGCGATCACCGCCGCCCATAAACACCTGCAACACCAATAGTCACAAGTGCGCTGCCAACCTTTAATCCCCTTCCCCTCCCCGGGTAGGCGTCCAGTACCTCAGTCACGCCGCAAAACACAGCGCTTACACTGCTTCACGCCGGTTTTCTGTGAGGACGTTTACTCCGGTCGAGCCAGCTCATTCATGCCGAAGCGTAGCTCTCCCACAGTTCAGTACGAGATGTTGTGTGAATTTATTATTATTATAAATAAATAAATTCTCAATCTCATACATTGACTGACTCCGTACTAAGTAGCTTAAGCACTTGTGTTACAGATGATAGACAAGAGAGAGAACACAAA
The DNA here is from genome assembly GCA_014851415.1 of Cnaphalocrocis medinalis. Taxonomy (NCBI): domain Eukaryota; kingdom Metazoa; phylum Arthropoda; class Insecta; order Lepidoptera; family Crambidae; genus Cnaphalocrocis; species Cnaphalocrocis medinalis. Next base: position 16,007,075 of record CM026287.1, on the reverse strand, counting down.
TATAATACTTAAACACATAACACCCAGAGACTGAAGAAACACAAGTGTTCATCATACGAATGTTTATCCTTTAGCGTATGAGGCAGGGTCACTAACAAATGCGCCATCCGGCCAGTCAAAAGTTACTCGAGTTGACCATCAGCCGGGCTAACATGCGCACCACGAGATAATTTGTCGACACTCGTATTGTGTCGGCGCAAGTAGCGTCTCGCTCACCTGACTGAGCGATGAGCGGGATAGAAGGATGCGCTCTCGCGAACGAGAGTCGACAAAATTTTGTCGCGGTGCGCATGTTAGGACAACAGGTCAGGTCAACGTATGAGATGTTGTGTGAATGTATTATTATTAAAGTATGTATGTCACCGCTGTAGCTGAACCCCTGCGGCGTGTCGACGGCGTGCGGCGAGTAGGGCAGCAGCGACAGCGCGAACTCGATCACCAGCCGCATCAGCCGCTTGGAGTAGAAGATGAACTCGTCGCGCGGCGTGTCCTTGTTGCGGATGAACGTGTGGAGCCCTTGCACCTGCCCGACCCCATTTGTTAATTATTACTAAGTCTGGGAAGCGTTTGATTCCGAGTGGACACTGCGACCAAATTGATCTACAGGGTATATATGTGAACATTTACATCCCTTTAACTACGTGTTTTACTAACGATTCTGAACACCATTTGTTATATGACTTCTGTAAATTCGCATAAAAAAATTAACTTATCATTCAAAATCGGTCACAAGACTTGGTCATTGGTATTGGTGGTATGGGAAAACGAAAAAAATGGACGAATTTCCAAAATTAGCAGAATGATCATAACGAATGGTAGAATTATTTTGCGCCCTTGTAAAAAAAGAAGACTTTCTATTAAAATAGGTTTCTGCGCACTCAAGGTCATAACTACACTTTCTTGCCGCAGACTATACTATTAACACCGCGGTGAGGGAAAACATGAGGAAACCTGCACGTGTAACCGCGATTCAGTTGGTCTGTTTCGAATGTTAAAGCATTGGCCTTCCGAATCAGCGGTAGATTATAAAATAAGACATTCATAAATGTTCTGTAAAGGACCTAAACTGAATAAAGATATTTTGATTTTTGATTGAATGACCAAATAAAGTACCGACTTACCGACTATATATTAGATTTTGAATTTTTTAATGCGAGTTCGCAAATCATTGAACTAATATTGATCGAAATGATCAGTAGAATACATGGTCATTGGTCAGAGAATGTAAATGTCTACAAATCCACCTTGTATATTTGAAAAATACAGAGGTGCAAACATTTGTATGCAAATAAATACTTGAATGCTTGTATTGGGTCTGGGTGTTTGTGATTCTTTTTTTGACCTATACGCTAGACAGTATGTCGTAGGGTACTTACTTGTGGCGTGTCCTTTAGTACGAATAGCGAATCCGGTACGGGTTGTCCGATGTGGGCGACCGCTAGCTTTTCCCGCACTTTGAATCCGCGCTGAAAATAAATTATAATATTCCATATTGAAGAAAAAGTCTAATCTAAAATAAAATAAAACCTTAAAAATTATAAAGTTAAAATTATTGTTTATTTATTACTCATTATTAATACGAGCCTCAGCGAGTTTTTTAATACCATTCGTGTAGTCTTGTGCAAATTATGTGGAGGAATGAGGAATATAACTTGGCCTCGAGGCAATACTTAAAAAGACATTGTTGCATAATGTAAGAATCTAACCTTTATGGTAATTTAACACACTTTTTTTTAATTTTCGTCAAGCCATCATAGTAGTAATGACTTGATTTCTATGATGGAGGCTTTTGCCCTGCAGTGGGACAGTACATAGGCTAATAACTTACTTTTTTCATCCAAGCCAAGGTATACGAAGCCTATCAAACCGTGTTTATTTTTGAGTTCTTAATTTAAAAATTAAAACATGACGCGATGAGACACGAGTGTAAATAAAAAAAATAACTCTTTACTGACCTCACAGTCATCCATTTTGGATTTTATTCAATTAAATTACTTTTGTTTGCCGGTATTATGTACACGTATTTCCTATTGATGCTGTGCACGACTTTCATCTACAACAGCACACTCAAGAGTGATGATAGATTCGACGAATGTAATTAGCCAAGAAAAGCATTTGTTGTAACATTCTACAATGTTGCAACAAATGTTTTTCTTTGCAAAGTAAATCTGTAAGAATTCCAGCTAATCCTCTATTTGGAGACTTCGCGGGAAATCCCCTGTTAGACTCTTAGCGACACGTGTAACGTGTACACTGGGTCGCGAATAAATCCAATTTTCATACTAACTTGTTCATTTCAGTTTTTGGGCAAGCCCAAAATAGTGTTTTTGAAATTGTGATAGGTATCTCAATAATAACGACGACGGTAGGGGCGGAAAGATTCTCGAGTGGAGGCCGCGTACAGGATGTCGTAGCCGTGGACCGACGATCTGGTGAAGGTCGCGGAGTCACTTGGATGAGGGTGGCACAGGACTGAAGAGAGAGTGAGAGAGAGAGGGGGAAAGATAGATAAAAAGCGGGAGAGAGAGAGACAATTAGAAAGAAAGAGAGAGAAAAAGAAAGAGAGCAGGAAAGGGAGAGGGAAAGAGAGAGAGACAAAGATAGAAATAGATGATGTTTGTTGGCCATTAAAACATACAGGTTGTATCTGTAAACATTTATGTTCCTTTAAACACGTGTTCTATAAACCTTCCTGAACAACATTTGTTCAACAACTTTTCGAAATTCATCGAAATTTTTTTCGGCTCCTCATTCAAAATGACAGTCACGTGACCGACTTTGTATGGAAAGATGAAAATTTTTTATGCGAATTTTCAAAAGTCATAGACCAAAATTAAATGTTGTTCAGAATGGTTGGGAGAACACGTGGTTAAAGGGAAGTAAATATTTACAGATACACCAAAGTTTAGTTTGTCTCACAAGAGAGAAAGAGAGAAAGACAGACAGAGAGAGAGAAAATAAGAGTAAACGAAAAAGACAGAGAGAGAAAACGAAACACAGAACGAGAGAGAGAGAGTATTGTTCCCACTCACCAGCTGCAGCTGCTTGTGCACGTGTTGAACTATGAGGTGGATGGCGACCTTGTTCTCGCCGCCGCGCGGCACGATGATGTCGGCGTGCGCCATGCACGGCGCGATGTAGTTCTGGTAGGCCGGCTTCACGTACGACATGTACTGCTCGAGCCGCGGGCATGAGCGGACGATAGCAGGGAGAGAGAGGGAGGGTGAGGGGGAGAGCGAGTGAGAGAGAAAGGGGGAGAGAGAAAGAGAGGAAGGGGGAGAGAGAGAAATAGCGAGAAAATGAGAGGAGAGAGATAGAAAGAGAGAGAACGAGAGAGATAGGGAGAACGAGAGGGAGAGAAAGAAAGAGAAAGGAGCAAGAAAGGGAGAGATTGAGAGGGAAATAAAAAAGAGAGGGATAGAGAAAGAAAGAGAGAGAGAGGGGGATGAAAGAGAGAGAGAGAGGGGGGGGGGAGAGGGAGAGAAAGAGAGAGGAGGGTGAGAAAGAGAGGGAGCACCAATAACTACGATCCTCGTTCATGAGGGGACGATCGCAAAGAGAGAGAAAGAAAGAAAGAGAAAAAACACAGTTCCCACTCACCAGCTGCAGCTGCTTGTGCACGTGTTGAACTATGAGGTGGATGGCGACCTTGTTCTCGCCGCCGCGCGGCACGATGATGTCGGCGTGCGCCATGCACGGCGCGATGTAGTTCTGGTAGGCCGGCTTCACGTACGACATGTACTGCTTCAGCACGCCTTCCAGCTCGCGCCCGCGCTGCACGATGTCCCTGCGGAAGGACGAGGCTGGTTTACAAATACATTTAATACCATTCGGCCATTAGCCACTGCGCCATCGAGGCATAGACGGCCTCGATGGCGCAGTGGCTAAGGTGTTCGCCCGAAGCGCGAAAGGTCCCGGGTTCGATTCCCGGTCAAGTCAATTTAGGAAACTACATTTTCTAAGTTGTCTTGGGTCTGGGTGTTCTGGGTTGACGCCCCCAGATTACCGTCATCTGGTACTCATAGTACAGGGGTTGCCCTAGTTTGAGACCAGGTTGATTGGTGTGATTGTCTGGCGCATTTATTTATTTATTATTCAAGTATTACGTGAGCAGATTTTTTGGGAAATTTAACCCCCCTCCCCCCCTAGTCAGCAAAAATGGTCGAAAAAAATTACTTTTTCTTCATGAATTTATCAAAAGTAAGCATTGCCAGAACCCTTCCTCCCGTCCATCGATGCTTACGTTCTTCTGGGAAAGGACTCTACATCTTAGACCTCATTGTCACTTTCCATCAGGTGAGATGAAGTCAAGTGCAAATCCATTTAATACATACTAATATTATAAATGCGAAAGTAACTCTGTCTGTCTGTCTGCTACTCTTTCACGCCAAAACTACTCAACGGATTTAAATGAAATTTGGTATACAGATAATCTAGACTTTGAGAAAGGACATAGGCTACTTTTTATTGCGAAAAGGGGGTTGTAAGGGGTTGAAAGGGGGGTAAAAAGTTACTTTTCCACGCGGACGAAGTCGCGGGCGGCCGCTTATTTATCATAAGTAAGCAGTGCCAGAACCCTCCCCCCCTCCATCGATGCTTACGTAACAATTGAACGGTACCCAATCACATTGCTCATCAGAGATGTGATGTTGCTTAAGTCGAGAGTGAATAGGCTTCTTCTGGGAAAGGACGCTACATCTTAGACCTAATTGTCACTTTCCATCAGGTTTGATGAAGTCAAGTGCAAATCCATTTAATAAAACATAAAAATTTTTCCTGTTTTATATACAGGGTGTATCTGTGAACATTTACATCTCTTTAACCACGTGTTCTATCAACCATTCTGAACAACATTTGTTCAACAACTTTTCCAAATTCTTCGAAAAAAATTTCGATTCCCCATACAAAATGACCAAGTCACGTGACCGACTTTGTATGGAAAGATAAAAATTTTTTATGCGAATTTTCAAAAGTCATAGAACAAATGTTGTTCAGAATGGTTGGTAGAACACGTGGTTAAAGGGATGTAAATGTTCACAGATACCTGTACCTGTATATGTTTTAAAAAGGCAATAAATATATTTTTATTCTTATTCATTATTACCTCCTACCTTATGGAGGCCACGCGCAGGAGGCCGCAGTCGTGGCAGGCCTCCCACCAGGTGGACCGACGATATGGTAAAGGTCGCGGGAGTCCATTGGATGCGGGTGGCACAAGACCGATCTGTGTGGAGAACTTTGGGGGAGGCCTATGTCCAGCAGTGGACGTCTATTGGCTGAAAATGATGATGATGATGATGATTACCTCCTGAGTCTCCTGGCGAGGCGGATGTCGGCGTCGGTGTCGACGAACACCTTCATGTCCAGCATCTTGTTCACCTCCGCGTTGTAGAACGCCAGGATGCCCTCGAAGATTATCACGTTCGCGCCGTACATCGTTTTCTTTAAGGAAAAGTAAAGTATCAGCCTATAATCCCATTGCAGGACAAAGGCCTCTATCATATCAAATCAAATCAAATACCTATCATTTATTGCTTTAGTTATAGGTTAGTACATCTAAGTTCTTAGTTATATAGAAATCGAGTCATCGCTACTATGATGGGATTAGGCTTATACCACGATTGGTGATCACAAACCCGAGCTTACATACTTTTGCTCGGTCCGGGAATCGAATCCGGGACCCCGAGATCACGGCTCAGTACTTACACCACTAGAGCAACGGGGCGTTCTTTTTCTGTTACAATTATTACTATTTATTACTAGTGGGGGTCACTTCGTTTTGGAACTTTCGTTCCACTCTGTAACGATAGATGGCGATCAAGGAAGACAAATTTCGACAAGGAATTCCATTCACCAGACCAACTAGTTTATGGGAAACTAACTGGATCATGGAAGACTAAATGGATCATAGAAGACTAAATGGATCATAGAAGACTAAATGGATCATAGAATACTAAATGGATCATAGAAGACTAAATGGATCATAAAGACTGAATGCATCATAGACGACGAAATGGATCTTGCAAGACTGAATGGTTCATAGAAGTCCAATTGAATCATAGAAGGTTTATTTCCGCTGTTCTCCCCAGGTGGATATTGACACAAATGTTTAAAACATTTCATCCCTTCTTAGTAGAACGAGGGGATGGACATCATGAAGTGGATGGGGTTGATTATGGAAGATATCGTTGGATGGACCAGGTTAAGAAAGATCTTGGTCACTTTTAAAGGCCGGACTGTCAAAAGGTGGCTGAGGCTATTCTGAGCCACCTTTTGCCAATCCGCAGCGGAGTGGGGAATAAATTACTTTATTGTATTCTAGTTCCTCACCGTGCGGCTCTCGCGCGAGTGCGTGACGTAGTTGTAGACGGGCACCTCGACCTTCTTGCCCTCGCGCAGGCGCTGCAGCACGCCCACCAGCAGCTCCATGTCGAACGCGTCCGGGTGGTCGAAGTTGTACTCGTTGCGGGTGGCTTGCTGGTGCTGCTTCTCGTTCAGGACCTGATGGACGGTAAGGTTAGGTAAGTACCTAAGTAATCAATTCTCACAATATCTCATACATTGACCAAACTCTGTAGTAAGTAGCTTAAGCAAAGTTACATATATGAGACAACAGAGAATCACAAATATAATACTTTATTGCATATATATGTCGCAGTCATCTGGTTGAAACAGCTATTTGATTGGATGACTAGCTAGCGCGTTTATTGAATAGCGACGTTTAATTGAATGACTAAAGGACAACTCGTCAAGTGGTTTAATATAACGTCCAACTTCTTGACTGAACGTCATTTAGCATAGTCGTTGAATGGGATATATGGTTGTGACTTGTGACCTATGGTTTTGACCATCACAACATATTTTGGCTATAGTCTATGTTCGAAAAATTAGAAACATACTTTTTGCTCGACTCGGGAGATGTTGTATGAATTTACATTTATTTGTGTTCATTGTCTGAACTGACCTTGTAAAATGAGTCCATACTGACGATGGTGACCCATGGTATGTTGAGAGATTCGATGATCTTAGCCGCGACCGTGGTCTTGCCCGACGCGCTCGCGCCGCATATACCTTCAAACAGAAACACCCTGCAAATCAATGCCTTGTTACTTCATCATCATCTAAAGACCACTCTCTCTTCTTTCCTCCTACCGAGTTCCTTGCTATTCGCATACAGAATCAGTGGTAAATTACATATTTGACATTCATAAACGTTCTTTATGGACTTAAATTGACTTAATAAATAATTTTTGATTTGGTTTAATTTGATGGAGAATGGGATCTATAACAATAGTCTGAAAGAGAATTGTCTCTAATCGTATAAGAGAGTAAAGTGCTTCCACTTGTTATAATAGGTGGCAGACGAGAAGACGGATCACTTGATGGCAAACGGTTACTGCCAGCCATGAACACCCGCAGTGGAGTAACAAATGCTCTGCCAATCTTAAAGCCCCTTATCCTGGATGGGCTTCCCAGTAACCTTACTCATTCGGCGAAACACAGTGCAGATGCTGTTTTGTTTGTTTTCTGTGAAGGCATGGTATCACTCCGGTTGAGTCGGCCCATTCATGCTGACCGCTGCGTGGCTCTACCACGGTATTCCTTACAGACTGCAGAAGACCGACATAGTAGGTGTTCTTTGGCTAAGGCCTAGATTTAGCAGCAGACTTTTGTAGGTCTCATTTCTTTGATAGTGGTAGTTATATAACCAACAAAAGCCTTGAGATGTGGTCTTGTCGTATTGGTCTTTTTGATGAATCTTGTGAGGATCATTTACACTCACCGATGAGAAAAGGCTCCACCTCCTGTCCCCCCGTGCAGTTGTACCACGGAGGGCGGCCCGCGGTGTAGATCGTCCGTCTGTCGGCGTGCAGTATGCTCTCAGCTGTGGTCTTCTTGTTGGGCTGCGACATGGACGTGGTGCGCACGCGACGCGCTCGCGGCGACTTTAGGATGTTTGATCCTGGAATAAAGGAAAAGAGAGTAGGTATTAATATGATATGGTTTAAAGAGCTGATGGCCAATCTTCAGTAATGAAGCAGCACTTCAAGAAAAATAAGAAGATGAATATGATATAAAAGAAACAGAAGACCTATCATATTGAACGTATCATGTTGTACGTGCTGATGATTAATTGGCTCTGATGGCGCATTTGGAGGCGACTATGCCTCGAAGGTCATGAGTTCGATTCTTATTCTGGACAAATATGTTTTTTATGTGATAGGTGGCAGACGAACAGACAGATAACCTGATGGTAAGCGATGGATGATCTGTAAAAAAATAAGATTTCTTTTTTGTTTTATAGGTCATTAGGTGGCAGACGAGACGAGCTGATGGATCTCCTGAAGGTAAGCCATTCCGGTCGCTTATGGACACATCCAACACCAACCATTTCCCCTTTCCGAAATGGGCCTCTGGTACTCTCATTCACTTAGCGAAACCCAGCGCAGGCGCTGCTTCAAGCCGTAGCATCCCTCCCTATCAAGCCCATTCATGCCGAAGCGTAGCTTTCCCCCAGTACAGACGGCTGGTACAGTACATATTTTATAGGTTAGCTTTAAACAAACGTGTCTATAAATAGCTCCGCTCACATAAACATTTCAGACGGGTTCTTGACCCAAAAACTAACGAACTATGAATGTTGATTCTGTCAACTATTGCAGTGATAATAATAGCTCGAGTGTTTTAATGAGACTTTTACTATTAAGGGTTGCGATTATTATTTTTCCAATACAGTGTGAGTCTTCATAAAGTGCACATATTGAATTCGGGACACTATTCTTTATTTATAGAAAAAAAAAAATGTACCTACTGTACACAGGTACTAGCTCTTTGTAAAAAAAAATTAATCCCTTTCATCATGTGTTTTATCAACTATTCTGACCAATATTTTCAACCGACTTCAAAAAGGAGGAGGTTCTCAGTTCGACCCGTATGTTTTTTACTCGATTTCTCCGCTAATTATGAATGGATTTTAATGATTCTTTTTTGTTTGGTAGGCCATCATTTAGCGGTGGTCCCATATAAATTTTATCAAAATTGACTCAGTGGTCTTTGAAAAAAAAAAAACAACAAAAATAGATTGTGGCTTAGTCTTGAAGTCGATTTTTTTTTCTTTCACTATCACTTTTGTAAATTCACATAAAAAAAAACATTCATTCAAAGTCGGTCCCTCATCGAAAAAATCGACTCCCCATACAATCTAATCTGTCCAATGTCATTTTATGGGGAGTCGAAAGATCATCCCACACGACGTGTCCGGGTCCCGTATTAAGCCAAATAAAAATCTGTTATTCAGTGTAAACATATGCAAAGTTCAAGGTAATACCAAACCTTGTCAATGAAACTAGTTTAGAATTTATAAATAAGCAGATATGCTGCTCACTAACAATAACATTCGTAATTTTTTATCTTGTTAATTGATAATTGTCTTCATTATTCAAAGATGGTACGAGCAAAGTATAAACACGTGCTGAGGGGTTATTCTCTAAGTCGACACGAAAAACTGGACACGCTATGTCGAGTTGGTGAAACGTGTGTCTTGTTGGCGAAATAATTGTCGTACTTATTGACTTTAGACAAATACCCCGTTGGCTAGACCAACTGTTTCAAGTATCGGGCCGTGATTTCGAGGTGCCGGATTCGATTCCCGGGTTGAGAAAAAGTATGTTTCCAATTTTTCGAACATAGCTCGGGTTTGTGATCATCAGTCCGCATTAGGCAAGCGTGGTGATTAAGTCTAATCTCATTATAATAGTGATAACTTAATTTCTATGATGGAGGCCTTTGCCCTGCAGACAGTATTAACCTGATACTTTACTATTACTTATTGATTTAAAAAAAAAAATGTCTTATTAATGTTTTAGTTCACTTAGAACCGCAAGGGCCTAAGGTTGAAACATCTAATGCGACATTCATTTGATTAGCTTCCCTTGTACTCTAGATAATCAAGAACTAATTGAATGAATCCAATTCAGACATATTATCAAGCCTAGATTTTACCTGGACGGTTGCGACCCTAAATGAACAAGATAATGTATAAGCTGACTTTACTTCAGTTGTAAGCTTTCAGTGTGTCCAGTTGCCGAAATAGTAAGTCGTACTAATTTTGAACTTAACCAACAGAATTATAGTGTGTCCAGCTTTTCATGTCGAGTTAGAGAATAACCCTGCTGAGTATGTCATCAAGTGTCTAAACAAATCCATTAGACGTCAAATGCCGACCAATCAGAGAGAAGCAACCGTGAGGATTATTTACATTAGTAATAAATAGTAATAGATCACTCACGTTCGGACGGACTGACCGAAAAGTCAGCAGGTTGATGGGTTTGGAGTTCTGAACCACAACGAAACGAGAAAACTCTTGACCTGACCCCCTCATACATACACACAAAAAGACACACACACATACACATCATCATGAACACATTTACATAGCACATATAAACTTTATCTTACAACAAATCCTTGGTAGGATTATTCCTAAATAAAAATCTAAACACCTATGGATTGACTGCCTTATGGCTGTCAATCCATACGAATAGCTACGTTATACCATAGATTTATCCTCGAATAAAGTTTGGTCTAAGCTAAGGCCCGGTTACTGTAAGGTCGTGCCAGGCCATTCATGCCGATGAGTGGCTCTCCCATGCTCAAATCTAAACACTAGATTTGTACTCAAATATCCTAATACTCACCAAGCACAGTTTAAAATATCTCAGTAACTATATAGGCACGTCCGTTGGCCCTCGAGAGGTGAACGTACTGACAAATTTAAGTGTACGCAGATTTTTTGTTAACGAAAATTAATGGACTCCTATTAGTGCTGCTTCGTTAACATTTTTGTGAGAACTTCGCAAAAGACTTTAGTTTGACGACTGTTTGAGTTCCATTTATTCAAATTAGCTTAGATTGTGGAATTGAATATTTTATTGTACTATACTGACAGTACGACCTACTATTGACTACCTCGATGACGCAGTGTGGGTATCCATCATAGAAATCAAGTCATATCGCTACTATGATGGGATTAGGCTTAATCACCACGCTACCGAATGCGGATTGGTGATCACAGACCTGAGCTGTTCATCCTCCCCTTTCCATTACCGAACAACACGTGCTGGACAGCGTTGCCATCCGCATACCATCCAGACAATGCCGGCGCGCACCAAGAGGTTTAGCTCCTCGCCCCGAGCTATCAAGTCATGGAATGCCCTTCCAGTTCATGTGTTTCCTCCTTCTTACAATCCTGGGATTTCTGGCGGGGCGTGAAACGGCATCTCAGCAAGCCGTCAGGGTGAGGATGACAGACTCAATATGTACTTAGTTTGTTCTTTTGTGCTTGTCAACCTCATATTTGGATCTCACGGCCGCTTACCATCAGGCGGAGTGAGGTCATCTTGAATTAAAGATATATGACACCGTCTGCCATGAGTTTTTGCGTTTAGGACCTATAGTATCAAATCGCAGCGCCATAACACCAAAAGGTGTTGGGAACGGTGTAGTAAAACACATGGTAAAAATCAACTTCCAACTAAGTACCTACATGCTCATATACCATATTTCGACTGAAGAACTAGTCTTTCAAAAATCCCTTAATATCTTCTTAAAATTTTTTATACGTGACATTGGAATACATAACCCCATTAAATGTAGACCTCCCATGCTGACCTCAATGTTCTGTAACGCGACCCCACCTGCTCATGTTAGCCATTGTATTCGCCATGACTCGCCAGCCATGAGTACCATAATATAGCACCATAGACATAATAAATAACCATAGTGTATTTACTGGTGTTGTCTTACATGAGAACCGAGATTCGAGAGATTACTGCCATGGATATAGTCTCTGAATACACGATCCCATACTGAAAGCGTTTGAAAAAGTGATCTTGGCGTTGTCATTAGTATTTTTTTACATAATACATGTATGTTGCAGACGAGTAGACGGGTCACCTGATGGTAAGCGATTGCCGCCGCCCGTAGACACCTGTAACTTCAGAAGAGTCACAATCGTGCTGCGAACCCTTAACCCCTCTTGTTGTTAGTTTCATAAGTGTGGATATTTTGAATTTTGAATAAGCCCCGAGGTCCATAACAAAATGTAGTAGGATGGGTTTTTATTTTCGACCCTAATCCATTGGAAAATGCCAAACAGCGCTGTTATTCGAATGTATGGCCTTCATTGGCGGCGACACTTTTAATACTGTATGTATTTCATACGAAACAAAATGTTTATGTAATCCATCGGCCAAAAGAACCTTGTCCCTCTGTACGTGTTATACCTTAGTATATAGCTGGTGTTCTCAATTGGACGGTTGTATTGAAACAATGAGCGAAACTAATTGAGGTTATGGCCGGTGAGATTGCTCATTGCACAATTTGGAATCCTATATTTAGCTTCAACCTTAAAAATACAATCAATTTAAATACTTATAAGTGCTTTTATTGTATGGCCACCTGGTGGCTTATAACGAAGACGTCCCGTAACGAATGAGAATATACCTGACACATTCAAACAAAAGCGCGCACAGCGCGTGTGAAAGAGAGGGGAGCTCCGATTCGGTCGTAACGTCCACTTCAAATTAGACCCTCTGGTCTGGGCCGCTGCGCGTCGACTTGCCTCATCGAATTATTGGAAAATACCACTTAATATGAACAGAAGACCGTACGTTAGAAAAAAACATTTGCTAAGGCCCATCTTGCAGGAAAGTCTCAGGAAAATTGGTAATCCCCATCAACACGGGTGTACTCTCTATTCATTTCTAAGGGACACCAGTGTGACACGATCGAAAAGATATCGAGAGTAGAACCGATCTGTTGCACAATTTTAAATATCTAAGCATACATAAGGACAGATAGACAACTGAAGCGGTTTTATATTATGTAGCGAAGACTATCAAGAGATAAGGACGTTTAATTATTACACGTAAAGCTATGAACGTTATCTTAAAATTCACTGATGAATTACATTATAAAACATTGACGTTTTACTGCAGGGGTAGAGTACATTTACACAAGATTTTCCCCGGCGTACACAATGATAAATATTACGCGTATGACAAATAATTTGACGCCGATATAAACAAAGTTATCAAATCATTATCACGATTAAAGTCACATGATTGCTCAGTAAAATGCAAGTTTTAGCTAACGCTAATTAGCTCTCTTTTGAGAATAGATCTTCATTGGCGTGCGACTCTTAACGCGTTCACGCTGTGATAGGTGGAAAACGAGCACACGGGACACCTGATGGTAAGCGATTACGCCGACGGCGCCGCCCATAGACACCTGCAACACCAGTAGAGTCACAAGTGCGCTGCCGATCTTTAACCCCCATTTCCAATTGGGCCTTCGTAACCCTCACTCACTCGACGAAATACAGCGCATGCGCCGTTCCCACGGTAATTTTTAGAAAACGGATGAGTCTCTTTTTTGTTATATTTTTTTGGTACCAAATAAACATTTCTTCTTTCTTTCTTTCGTTCTATAACGAATGATTTATGGAAGAAGAAAACACATTGAATCAGTCTGTCACAAATTACTTGGAAAAGAGGAGGAAAATGCTCCCATACAGCTCATGTTTCTTGAATCTACATGCATTATTAGTCCATTAATTTCCACAACGACTTTTGGCAAGCGATCATCTCAGCAACAGCCGCGGCGAGTAATGGCCGTCTTTCTATCTTAAGTAGACGTTGGCATTCTTATTGCATTAATGAATGAATGTAACAGACATGGCCGATACGATTCATTACTTTTTTTTGTTATAGGTGGCAGACGAGCGGACGGATCAACTGATAGTAGCAAATGCTGTCGCCCAAAGACTGAATCGCCGGATGGCACATTTGGTAGTGACCCTGCCTCATACGCCAAAGGTTGTGGCTTCGATCCCCACCCTGTACAAACATTCGTGTGATGAACACTTGTGTTTGTTCAGTGTCTGGGTGTAATATAAGCATTTAAGTATAATATTTGTGTTTACCTTCGTGACCCTATAACAGTGGAACCACCACAAAATGAATCATAGTTACACGTTTCAGACTCTATCCAAATATTACTATCCATCTGTATCCATCGCATCGCATAGACAATCTGATATTTGCGTAAAAAAAAATAATGACTAAAAACATTAAATGACTAGGAACAGGAAATCCAATAAAATGTTACATCGCTTGTTAGTTTCCATCGCAAGTTTCCTCAATGACGAAGGTCTCGCACATTTCTAGACAGACTTCGGATAATCTTAACGTCGTAAACATCTAGTTTTATAGCTCCACTCCGCGATAGGCTGAAGCTGAAATCACTGAAATGTTGGCATCCCTACAAGCACGGCTCGCGTGAGTAAGGTGACCAGATCTCCCATATTTTACAGATTCCTACAGTTTTTTTACACTACAATAATATAAAATCCGGCAATGTAAACATTAAAATTGGGATAACCGTGTTTCAGTTTTTTAATGATCCTATACTGTTTTAGGTACAGTCGAGTTCAAAAATATGTATACACTTTAGGACCTTGTCACAGTACATATGTATAAGAATACTACTTCCACTTTCTTATAAATATGTATTGTGACAAGGTCCTAAAGTGTATACATATTTTTGAACTCGACTGTACTAGTGACTCGCCCTCACTTAGTTACGGGTCATTAAGTCCTAATTATATTTTGTAGTAAGAGCCTAATCCTAGGTGTTAATAAAAAGATAATATTATGGTATAATTAGTATGGATAGCTATTGACCAATAGATGGTGCTGGGTGTCGATTACATAGCGCAAAAGTCTCGGCTTTTCAGTTTAGCCATATGCATTGTCGCCGTCTAGCGAATTTAGCTTTCTATCACTTGTATAGATTGGGAAAATGTCTCCATATTCCTACATTGTCCGGGAAGTTCTATCCACACTTGGATCAAACTTGTAATTTTTTTATGGACTTGGATGGAAGAAATTCTCGTGAAGAAGGTACGTACGTTCGTATCCACTGAGTTTCGCTCTTTGCAAAATGTGGAGCTGTCTGAAAAAAGCAGTGGGATCTGGTCACAACACGTGAGTCACTAAACGCTGAAGTTTCCGGAATAACGCTTTGAAGTTCGCGAGTACAGCTGTACCTGAGGCAATGAATTAACTCCGAGAATCATTTACGTGGGAATAATGATTCATTGTGACGGTAGTTATTTAGAGTAAGAAAATAATAGTTGAAGAGTCATTTTACGCACGTGAGTACAAGACGGAACTGTTCTTTTTTATACCTGGTTAAAGTTTAAAAGGTTCACAACTCACTATGTTGAACATAAGGCGATCTGTCTGCTACTTATCACATAAAACAAAACACAACTAACCAACAAACATATAAACAACATCCAATACAACCAATAAACAGGCATCTTCTAGGCAAGCGCGTATCATCCTAGACCTCATCGTCACTTTCCTTTAGGTGCGATTGTGGTCAAGCGTTGGCCTATAGTGTAATAAAAAAAGGAATTAATGGCCATTTGCCATGTCCGTTCCAGGATAGCAAGCTATAGTGGCAGTGCGTTGGCCATATCAACCGCCGAACTGACAACCTGAAGACTAACCGTGGGAGAGCCACGCTTGGGCATGAATGGGTCGTCTGGACCGGAGTGATATCACGGCCTCACAGAAGACCGGCGCGAAGCAGCGCCTGCGCTATGTTTCGCCAAGTGAGTGAGGGTAAGTACCGGAGGCCCAGTTAGGGGGGAAAGGGGGTTATAGGTTGGCGGCGCACTTGTGACTCTACTGGTGTTGCAGGTGTCTATGGGTGGCGGTAATCGCTTTACATCAGATGACTGCTCGTCTGCCACCTATCAAATAAAAAAAAACCGCTGCGGTACACTTGTCCCAGATGTGGGGTATCTGTGCCCTGTGGCTAGGGGCGTTAAGAATACTGCCAAGGTATTCCCGGCCTGTCGTAAGAGGCGACTAAACGGGCTTCGGAGTACGTGAGCATGCCACTACTGGGGAGTGGCTTGCTCAGGATCACGACTCCGCGAGGGAAAAAATCCTACTGGGTGTCCTGGTAGGTCGCGCATTTGGGAAGGGCTGCGTTGCGCCAAACATTTTGGCTCAAAGTGGCGAGCGCGATTTGCGGTACGGTCCAGTCCCGGCTGTGGGGTATCCGACCGCGATTGCGCTGAGATGGACACCCCAGGGGTTTTGGTTAGGGTTAGAGTCCCACACACCACCTTGTTCCCCACATGTGGCAAGGTGAAGGCCATGATGGTTTCCCCTGGGAAAAAAAAAAAAAAAAAAAAAAAGATGTGGGGTATCCGACCGCGATTGCGCTGGGATAGACACCCTAGAGGTTTTGGTTAGGGTTGGAGTACCATACACCAAATTGTGGACTATGTGGCAAGTTGACGGCCATTATGGTTTCCCTTGAAAAAAAAACTGACCTGTGGAGGGGGGGCGGTAGGGGCGCACGTTGGGCACGGTGGTGGGCGACGCCGGCGCCCTGCTCGCGTAGTCGTCATCGTCGAGGAACACCTGTTCGCTGAGCTCCAACGCCAATTCTGTGTCGCTGTGTATAAAGGAGTCAGTATGAAAAAAGGAAGGAAGAAATTGCAAATTAGAAAACTAAAATAAAAAATCCACTCTACCCCTGTAGAGGGCCAGTTTTTCTCATTGGTGGGGCAGATTGAATAATTTTAAAAACTCCTGATCTGATTAAAGCAATACTTGAATCGTTTAATAATTTAGTTAATAAGGCTAAAGCCCGCTCCACATTTAGTCATTTAGTCCGTGAATCGCTTCGCGAACAAGTCGCGAAAAATATGCGAAACGGCTTCCACACTTCTCGGCTTCGCGCATCATTCGCGCACTAAGTGTGGAGCGGCCTTAACAGTCAACAACGCATCTAACCTTAGGATATCTAAAAGATACACACCAAAAGAGTACATATAAAAAAAATTAAAATTAAAACCATGTAGATGCATATTTTTGTGTAAATTATTATTATTTAATCACTTCAGGTTATTAAATTAACTCAAAATGTCATTAGTAATCAATCATTTGATTACATATGTATAATCCAATGAAGATTATTTAATCTAGATTCAAATATTTTGGCATTTTATCTGGGATTTAATAGATATCTGTTAGGTCAAGTTCGTTACTTGGTACCATTTATGTTTTGTTATGTGTCAAGCGAATTTCAACCTACTTGTATAGAATGACAGTAGAAAAATGAATACCATAAGGCAGGTCATGATTCAGATCTGTCGACTGTACATACTTTTCACACTACACATATAAATATGTCTAGTGATAATACTTAGGTGTGTCTTGGAAACGGTACAATGCATACTTGTATGTCCGATAACATAACAAATGACTGATAACCCCATTCATCCGACCTGATAAAAAAATGCATGACCTATTTTTTTACCACTTGCATTCTAAATATAGTGCAATTTATCGAATTCAATAAGTGTACAGAGTAAAGACACAACTAAATTCCTTTTTAAACATAGAAACGCATATAATAAAAGGGAAATTCTTACCCATCAAAATGTAGAAAACTAACAAAAAATTTGGCATTGTGAAGGCTAGAAGCCAAATACTTGTTTATGATAATTATAACTTACGCGTACCCTATAAAAGTAGTAAAAGCATATGAAAGTTATGAATAAAATTGTTTTTTATTTTTTTCTTACTATGGATTAAAATCTGTTTATTATTTGGCTTGGAAAAAAAATCTTTTACATTTAAACTTTACAAAACATTAATTGTTACTGCCAATATTGATGAGGAAACAAACCTATTGTGATATTAAACAACGAAAATAAAATATTGACATGAACAATTCCTTTATGATTTAACAGTTTTCACAGCTGGCACTATACAATGGTGATTTCCTGCTCTGAATGGGTTGATATTATGACAAATTTATATTATTAATAAATGTATTATGCAATGCAACACTGCAATACAATAAGAGGTTGAGACAAAAGACCACGACGATTACGACAACTATTTTTGAAAAACTTAATTGGGATAATTTTTAGGGACAATATTATATTCCTTTGCATATGTAAACTTATCAAACTTTACGCATATAACAGAGTGAGAATTAAGGTAGTAATGTAAAAAATATGGTTGGAAAACTGGTTCATGAATATGATTTTTAAATTAACAATTGACTGCAATCCCATCTGATGGAAGCATGGAAGTGGTCTAGGATGTTATAAATGCGTTTGCCCGAAAATGTCTCTTGACACTGGCCTTAAAGATATCCGGATTATAATCCAGCAAATACCGACTTTGTTTTTACTATCACAGAAAATGT
This sequence comes from Cnaphalocrocis medinalis, assembly GCA_014851415.1. Taxonomy (NCBI): domain Eukaryota; kingdom Metazoa; phylum Arthropoda; class Insecta; order Lepidoptera; family Crambidae; genus Cnaphalocrocis; species Cnaphalocrocis medinalis. The sequence goes on along the minus strand of CM026287.1, from coordinate 15,988,769 downwards.
GTTATACTTGAATAATATAAACACACAACACATTTTTTATTGAATCTTTAAACATAGAAGTCGGAAAAGGTTCACCTTGAATTAATGAGTGTTCTCATTAGCAGGGGATTTATATGCAACGAAGACTAGAGAGCCGGTTTAGAGGAGGCACTATTATTGTTTTGTAAACATAAATTTCAATAGTTTGCCAAATAATTTGAAGGCCTGTGAATGCTTAGGCAGCTTTAAAAATCAGTTAAAATCATACATAGCAGCTAGCACAAGTGCATGATTTCTAGTTGCAATTATGTTATAATAACTCTTTGTATCTCATAAGTGAAATGTAATATCTTATGAGAAAATAAAGATCTTTAAACCTAAATAGTTCATGAGCAGCTGTTTTCTTTATGTCTTTAATCACCAAGAATATGGTTTGTTGAGTTATTTGCCTCTGTGTACACTTTGCTCATCTCCAGTGAAAAGAAGGCAAACAGGTACCATAACATCATTGTTAGTGTACAAGTTATGCAGATAAGAATGTTTTGAATTGAAGCCATGTTGTCATATTAATTCCTTTTAATTGGTAAAGGTCTTGGTAGTTAAGGTTTACAAAACAAAAGGAAATCAAATACCTTTCATTATTATTATAACCAGGGTTGGAATTGATTGCATTGTATTTATCTTATATCACTCTCACAACTCTGTATTTAATATCCTCCACCATTATTAGGACAGTGTGCGGCAAGATAATTGTTTGTGTATTCTTATATTATGTGTGTGAGACTATATAAGTTACTACTGCCTAAAATACACAATATGATAATGTGATAACATGTCAATATTTGATTAAAATTTATCTGAACTCAACACCAATTGTTATCAATAACACAACCTATTGTTCATGAGAAAGATGTACATAAATAAAGTCACAACAGGTCACTATCTAACGACAGTCATTATCATGCAAACCCGACCCTATCAGATGTGCAGATGGCGCTATCTCTGAAGGTCAAAGTCACTATGTTTACGTTATGTGTTATTGTTTGTGCATTTTCTATTTCAGTGCTAAAAAACAAAGGAATAAAGTGGTGATTGTGTCTCTATAAAATCATGTAAACAATACTTTATTTTTTTTTTATTCTTTTTTAATTGAAATGAAATCTACAGATCTTACAAGCCAGATGTGTTATTAACAACACTAACATAAAAACATTGTTTACATGAGTCATAACAAGAGTACAACAGAGTGTTTGCTGAATTTATGCAACTAAAGAAACATGAAGCGGAAAGCGGCTAGACACAAGACGCTCTAGGAGATTTCTTTGGAATATCTTACGGGTTCACGATGACTAGGGACCCAGGGTCCATGCTTGCCGCGGTCCCGCTCTCTCATGCGAGTCAACGTGTTTAACAACACGTCCGTCGAACACGTGCTTGACTCACACCATTCAAGCTTGCCAATGTACTAAATAAAAGTCTAAAAATAAATCACAATGCGAGCGAAGAGGTTATTTTACAACTAGCGTTTGAAACCTCAAATTGAAGGAGCACTAAAGCACCGCACGTGAGAACATCCCATGAACCTGACGATGACTAAGCCAACACTGAAAAATTTAACTTATGCCTCGTAATTTATATTGACATCAGCCAGCTGGGCAAACAAACAAATTGATAGGTTACAGACACGCGTATTACCTATCTGAGCTGGCAGAGCTGGGTGTTTCGAAATTTGTTCAGCTTTCCAGCCATCACTTGTAGTCACAGACACTATGTTATTCAATGGAATCGTGCGAATTTTGATAAAATACACTGCGGATCAAGCACGCAAGTACTCGGTTTTGACGTTTGCAAGTTTCGTTCTGAAACGGAATCGACACCTACGCACTGACATTTTATTTTCCGAATAAAAGGATTTATTATAACCTAGTTATTTCGTTCTCTTTAATTACGATAAAAGCTGTGTTTGATAGAAAACAATTACGAACATCATTTCCTTTAAATTATTATAATTTCTAGTTCTTTTCCAAGTTACAAGTGAAACATGCTAAAGTAAAAGTTTTTAAACGTTTCCACGTAGGCGTTCCTTTACACGAAGAAAATAGTCATGGCCATGAAATCAATAATATTAGATAAGTAGTAAAAATAAAAGTCCGAGAGTTGTTTTCTAGATTCTCAATCTTTCAATAAGCGGTGAAAAATTTGCCCAATAAATTTCATCGCAAAGATTCATGGTTTAATAATGTTTCAAAACCAACACCGATGCACCCACCCGGCATGTAATGCATGGCCAGCGTTTGCTTAAAAGTTTAAGTGGTAGCTACTTTATAATAAAACAAGTCTGATTCCTGTTTTATACAGATTTAATTAGAAATAGTTACGAGGTTTTTTATAGTAGGTATTTTAAGAGCAGACTCTTCCCTGTAGCATTGTGTTTTTTGGTCATAACTAGGTATACCTACTAATAGTTCAGTCAGCGGTATGATTTGCTAATAATTTCTTTTTAGGCGTTATACATTCCTATTGTAACTTTTTCAAGGAATAAAAGAAATAGAAGTAAGTGATTTGACTCATTGAACTAACGTAGTTTACCTACCGATGCGAATTCAAATATACATTTTGGGTAGGTACTTAATCAGTGGCGTAGCGTGGGTAAGAATCGGCTCCGCCGGCTGGAGTGGACTTTTCTTGGTTGGCAGCAAGGATGAAGTATAGATTATGCCGCACCCTAAAACTAAGTACCACTGCCTAGTGCAGCGGCGTTATGGTATTGATGCCATCCCCTTTTCTTCGTTGACTCCCCCCAGGATAAAGCAGAGATACTGTGCATAATAACTTCTTGATCAAAGGTAAAATATTGAACAAACATAAATACTACATTTTCAATTATTTCTGTCCTATTGCAGTTAATTAATCCGCCATATTTACTCAAGGGGTGCAGTCAAATGTCTGCGGTAGACGTTAATCTCAAATTAAGTAGGTAACCCACATGTTATCAAAACATGTTTTGTTAGTAATAAGGGGGAAATTGCTACAAATAACTACCTATCTAAGATCCTCTGTTTCGAAGAATGACTTCACCGATATATTTTTTTATGTGATAGGTGGCAGACGAGCCGACGGATCACCTCCGGAACCCTCACTCGTCGAAACACAGAGCACAGGCTGTCACGCCGGTCTTCTTTGAGATCATGGTATCTCTGCTGGCTGGCTCATTCATGACGAAGCAATAGCTCTCCCACGTATCAACATCCTGTAAGTAAGTTCATAATTTAATGTGCAAGGCATTTTATTGTCACTCTTGAAGATCTAATAAAGTGTGAATGACTTTGTGGAACATTTTCCCGGCGAGCTGGGATGCAGGAGCGGAAATTGAATCGGTATCAGCTCCCATCTGCCTAACGAATTTGCGGCTGCAGCTCAACGTCTCCAGGCTCCGACGAATTGAATTATACGAGTTTTCGTTCTCAACCTTATTATTGTACATAGTACCTTAGAGCATAAACCAACGTACGTACATACCTAGGTATTTACAGCCACACATCAAAGTATACAAAACTGTCAAATTTCTTCAATCGACTCCCATTCTTACTGTCATACATATTAGGTTAAATGCGCCAGACAATCAGACCAATCAACCTGGTCTCAAACTAGGGCAACCCCTGTACTATGTGTGTGTGATAATTAACTGGGTGACGACTAGTGACGATAATTAACTAGGGGCGTCAACCCAGAACACTCAGACCCAAGAAAATTCAGAAAATGTAGTTTCCTAGATTGACTTGACCAGGAATCGAACCCATCACAAGCGAACTGTGACCACGGCTGTTGTAACGCAGCCGAAACGTCAAGCAGTAAGTGCTTTAATGTACTTATTTAATTTCGTCGCGTTTAGTCCCGTTTATGTGAAGTATTTGTCCTTAAGTTGTCCCTCGTTGGTACGTGTAGTTACTGGCTTATTGCAGTAGAGCGCCGCCACTGTTAATATTTTTTTCAGCCTACAACATTACGCACAGTGCACCCACAAACCTATTGCAAATTGACATTCATTTGTCATTTTCTTGTGGCTCCGTATCTTTGACCACGTACCCCACCCTCAGTCACACTCGACTAAACTCTCCTAAATAATGCGTGCCATTACTCCTGGCCACCTGCATCAGCTCTCATCGCCAGTCCATCACAAGAGATTACCCTGAGCCCGGAACCAAATTGGAGATTTGGCCCCCTTCTCAGAAACTGACAAATTGAGCTTGTAGAGCATTCGAGACTTTATTGGGAAGGTGGTAAGGGCGATTCGATTGTTATGAAAGGGATTGTAATAAAATGAGTGTGTGTATAAAGCTTTAGTAGGTTTAAGTAGGTACTGGATCTAAGTACCAATTATAATACATAACAGGGTGTATCTGTAAACATTTACATCCCTTTAACCACGTAACGTGTTAGATACCAACTTTTTGAACGACAATAATTATTATGACTTTATCAAAATTCGCATAAAAAAAAACAATTTTTCATACTGCGCCCGTTACTTATGAAGAAAAATACCTAGATCCCATCAGAATCCGACCGGAGTGATGTTACCACTGCCTCACAGAAAACCGGCGTGAAGCAGCCTCTGTGCTGTGTTTCGCCGAGTGGGTAGAGCCTCGGTACACTCACGGTTAGCGCCGCTTGATTTTGGTTTTCTGTGATTATAGAATCACTCCGTTTAGCCGGCTTATTCATACGAACGTGCTCTCCCACGGTAAAATACATAATATAATTACGGTATATATTTGGTTGTTCTTCTTACCACTTTTCCTCCAAGATTTCGGAGCAGATCAAATTTTCCCCTATTTTTAGGTCAACTTTTTGTAAAAAGCAGTTTTTTCGAAAACTCCTTGAACCAGACCTAGATAAAGATAGATCAGGATATAAAGAAAATATTCGGTTCGATTATTACATCCCTCACGTGATTTAGTAAATACCTAGGGCAATCACTGTCTATACCATGGCAATAACTGAATTCTGGTATGGCAATAACTGAATTTGTCATATTTTAGGTACAGTGATTGCCCACCCCATTAAAATACTTAATGGAATAAAATTACGCCGCGATAACTGCTTCGAATGAAACATTCAAGCTTTACACTAACACGTCGTTGTGCTTTAACGCTCAAAAAAAGAAAATTAAAGTGATACAAACTTCAACACTACAAATGTATCCTTAACAAATTCTGTAAGGAATTCGCATTTTTGAAGTGACGGACACCCGCTGTCCAAAAACTGCCATTACAATATTTTTATTGAAATTTTGCCAAATGTCTTATTCAGAACTCTAGTTACAGTATCATAGTGTTATTTAACGAATTTATGTAAAACTACACCTTTGGAAATAAGTTAAATGTATGTTAACCTTAATTCGGCATTCACTGTACACTGGGCAATCACTATCGTCGGTTACCCTAGGAAATAGTATTACAACCGAACAATTAGGCGCATCTGAAAATGGCGGTTGAGGACTAGTGATGGGATCATAATTCAGTTAACAGAATCTGTATTATACCAGTGACAATAGATTGAGTGCTAGTTATACTAGATTTATTCTTAACTGAATTATTTATTTGACTTCTGATTTAAATGCATAGTAGTTTTATGTATTGAGTACTTGTATAAATAACTAAATGAAATCGACCCCCTGCCAACTTCAACCTAGAACCTTCAAAGTTACACTATAAGTAGTGTTTGGGGTATGAATCAAGGAAAAACTCAAATATTTTTAAATTTGATCCAGTTTTCTAGAACATTAACTTCCAAAATAACTTTTAATCCTATACAAATACCATCCGATATATAGGATTACACGTTACATTTGCAGTCCAATAGTTGTTAATAATTTTCTACAAAAAGGATGATCCCATCAAAAACAATATTATTGAAAAAAACAAGTCTCGCAACAAGTTCCGCAAAAAGTAATATGCGCGTCACTACGGGATGTGCGGGACGAAGTGCGGGGTACGGGGCGCGGTAACCGCATTACTGTCATGCGCTAATAGGGTACCTATTTGACTAAATTTTTTTAGGTTTTTAATCAAAAGGACCTCTCAATTTAAGAAAATATTGAAAGAATACTCGATTCTGATTTGATTACTGAGATATCATAACTTTAAGAGCACATAGGTATTTTGGGCAAGCCCAAAAACGCTCTATACAATGACTACAGGCGAGTGACGTCACTTGCCCGTATCCTGTATGCGCGACTAGTAATTTTGTTTGGTAGCTATATCAAATGTTCGTTTAAGTAAATGGTTTTATATAAAAGTTGGTGGAAAATGTACGGTAGCTCGATGATATAATTAGTTTTTTAAATTGTAATACTTTAAAAATGGACTTGCCCATGAAACTTTGAATGCTCATAAACCAGCTAGACGTATATTTTTAACTGAAAATTGTTGGCCATTGGTCTTATTTACCAGTATTTTGGAAAAGTATAACTATTTTTTACTATTCACCATTAGTCAAATACCCTATTGTGTTGTCGAGTAGTAAATAAGATTTAGATAAGTCAATCTTGTACAGTCACACTATGTTTTAATTTTTCTTTTTGGTAGTTTTTTAGCTTTCAATTTAAGTTATTGTTTTCTCGTGTATTCATATTTTTTTTTCCAATAAATTATTTATCGCCCCCACTTACCATCAAGTGAATCGTAAATATAACAACGAGGAGATGCCTTTTAGGCTTTTTCTTTAATAACGGTCGAGGAACCTAGTCTAATATCCGTTCCAGACACCCGTCGGCGATGTTGCCAGTAAAACAGCTTACTTTATTAGATCACAGTCTTCATTTAGTCAGCAGCTTGACGGCCTCAATGGCTCAGTGGCTAGGGGACCGCCCGAAGCGCGAAAGGTCCCGGGTCCGATTCCCGGTCAAATTTCAATATAGGAAACTACATTTTCTTAATTGTCTTGGGTTTGGGTGTTCTGGGTTGACGCCCCCAGTTAATTGAACTTCATCCGCGTGGAATAGTATCTTTGGGTAGCGTTTTTATTATTATTAAAAAAAGATTTGAAAATGCAGAGATTTATACTAAGATTCTCACCTATGACCTCTCGAAGAGAGCATGTTTCTGTCCACTGAGCTACAATAGCGCTTGATACTGACTTAGTTTATATTGTGATATATAGGACCCAAGGATCTTCGAAGATGCACTTTTCAAACCATAAAGTACTTATTTCACCTCCCTTGCGACTACACATACGAGTAAAAAGCAAGGTACTCCACAAACTAAGAGAACATAAATCGGCCCGAACCGGGAATCGACTCGGGATAAATTGAAAGTAAATCCGGACCTTGGTTTATGCGGCGCCGAAGTTTGTGAGATTTTATGGTCGCGCTCTCGGGGGTAGATAGATAGATATATTTTATTGCACAAAACTTACAACTTTGGAACTAGAACATCACAAAATCACTATTACTTAACATGAATAGAATGTCGTTTAAAAGCACAGGACAAAGAACAAAACTCATCTCTCATCATGAGAAAGGAACAATCCATACCTACCATTTATAAAGAGGTAAATTTTGTAGGCGACTACAACGCTTAATAGCTAACCGCTTTAATTGTGGGAGAGCCACGCTTCGGCATGAATGGGCGGGCTCGACCGGAGTGATACCACTGCCTCACAGAAAACCGGCGTGAAGCAGCCCCTGTGCTGTGTTTCGCCGAGTGAGTGAGGGTACCGGAGGCCCATCGAGGGGGAAGGGGATAAAAGGTTAGCAGCGCACTTGTGACTCAAAACAATTGCGTTATGTAATTATCGCTAATTGCCATCTATTAGTTACTTTTTGAAACTAATGTCCCGAAATGAAGTGAGGGCGCGGGCGGGCCACGTTAAGTCATAGAGAGGGGATTTTCATGCAGAGGATGAATAGGGTAAATAGAAAAAAAACTTAAGTAGTTAATATAACCAGTTACAGCTTATTTAACTTTGATGACATGACATCTCTATGAGAGTGACCAAAGTATCTCGTCTGATGCTGATATCTAAAAGACATAAATATTATAAGTATATTTCTTTGCGCAGCGAAGCCCGTTTCAGGCGATTGTTAATGTAATCAAATCTAAAACAAAGCTAAATGCGATGCTAATGTCATTAGGGGGAGTGAGCCCAGTGAATAGCTGAGAGGACGAAAAATGCACTCGACTTATGCTGGAGTCGGTAGATACTTATAATAAAACCTACTCCCGTATTACAAATCGTAGTCTAAAGGTAGGTTTAAAAATGATGCTGTCACTTTCATAAAATACACAAATGAAAGTGACAGCGTCAGTTTTAAAATCTTGCCTAACTTTAGTCTCCGTTTTGTAATTAGGAGGTAACGGTTTCGGCTACTTAACGATCAGCCACGTACGCAGGATATAATATTATTAAAGTGTACTCTTTATTATCTTACCCATTTTAATTACTAAGATATTTTCGTTTTACAACGCAATTTCATGTATTTCCCTCCGAAACATTGGCGCCCAACGTGGGGCAACTATAAGAAAAATATCAGCCAGTGAATCTGTCAACTCACGTCGTCTGGCGGCCTCTATGGACTGGTGACACCCTATACTTCAGAGGTTCTCTATAAACGCGACGTTTTTGTTGAGTACATTTGAGTCGTATACAACTCATTTTATGTACTTATTATTGCTTGACATTTCGGCTACGTTGCAGCAGCCATGGTCACAAGCGGACTGGTGGTGCACCGTTTTGATATTTTATAGTTAACTATACCACAGAATACATCATAGTATGACTATACCTGATGCAATGTGAAAATCTAATAACAGATTATTTAGTTCATAAGTCTGGGTAAGTGCATAATTCCATTGGCTCGTCGTCTAACATCTACAAATAAAAACGCTGTTTTTTGATAATGTCGAATGTGTGAGAATTGCTCCCCTGGCGGCGATAGCGCAATTACTTAGCGGTGATTCGACACTCCAACGGCTTAGTGTTCAATTAATTACGGGAGAAGTAGCAACTAAGTACTTTTTCCTACTACTAATTTTGTAAAACGAATAGTTTTACGCTGTAAAGTGTTGTGAACTTTTGTTTCGTTTTGGTATGGAACCTAAAATGTTACCTAAGTAATTAGATCGTGTAATAATAAGTCGTACAATTAGTTCCATTCTATGCCAATAGATGGCGCTGGGTGTAGATTACATCGCGCAAGCGTTTCGCCTTTTTGGCATTTTCACTTTTTATACAATTTACCCCATTATCAATGTATTCTAGATTATTGTTCAGATACTTCAAGATGTAAGTAAGTCCCACCTGAACCCTCCGAGGATTTTTTTAAGTGCAATATTAACTGTAAGTAAACCTACCAATACTTTTTAGTACCTAGGTACTGGAGTAGTAGAGTAGGAACTGACGAATCTTCATCCGCGTTTTTCCCAACTGTGCTTTAGCGCTTTAGATTTATTTATCTGAGGCGAGAAATTCATTGCATTCGAAGATCCTTTGATTCGCGCGTTTTCGAACGGAGCGCGCGTCTCGAAAAGGTTTATTTCACTTTTTAAACAAATCTTGTTTACCGGATTTATTTGTTTCGTGGAAAGTTGTTTTGTTTGCGAGTAAGTGACGTCAGCGATGGGTGTGCACAATTACTTTTTGTTTGTTTTCTCTCCAAAGCGATGATAACGATAAGTTTCCGAAACTTTTCTCCCCTACTTTATTATAGTAAGAATCGGTGAAGAAATACCTACATATACCTACAACGTACAGGTATATGTGTGCATGACAAGGCTGTTTTGGCAAAGATGTCTGTCTGTGTGGAATGTACAACAGTTGGTCCGGTTTCCTTTTCTATAGGTATCGTTGGTCAAAAGGCAGTTGCTTCATTTTGAAAAAGTACCAGACTTCGCAAATCGGATCAGATCATGGTCCCAGTGTATACCTAAAGGCTCTTATCCCATAACTTTAAGGGTACTAGTAGGGTGGTATGGGTACTTTTGTATAAATAAATAAATACTTAAATATTGATTGAAATTAGAATTTGCCATTTGTCTTTTTGTGCACAAATCTTCAGTTGATTGGAACATTAGTAATGAGAAGGCGATATTTTTTTAATATGCCTATGTTTTTGAGAAAAATGTTCTAGGTATATTTACTATGCTATCCTACATTTATGGGATATCAAAAAGAGCACGGTGAATAAAATTGCAATAAAACAGTTGCCTGAACCATACATTTCCTCATCCTTTGACAATTCAAATCCATCTTAACCCTCTCGAGATAAATCTATCTCCAGTCAGCCCCGTAACAAAGATAATAACATTCTTGGCGAAAACGCCATCAATCGTTGCTCCATGTGAGGAAGTGACATCGGATTCGGAAGGCATCGCAAATCGAGCTTCGGACTCGATAGATTCGACGGTAAAATCGGAATAAAATAGTCGAATGGAAAACTTACAACTATCCCTGGTTTAAAATACTTAGGTTTCTATTTTGGTATTTTTGACCCCCCCTCGTCAGTCCTAAGACTTGTCGTATTTTTCCATGACGTATGGGGGGTTTCCCATCCCAGCAGCTCGTCATAATATCGTCTATGATGGCAAACGTTAAGAGTAAGTAGCTATTCCATTCATTAATAAATATTCCATTCATTGATGTGTAATATTATATAACAATTATACGTTGTTAAAAATGGTCAGTAGGTTTAAAGGGAAGAATTATGCTCGAGGTCGAGTCGGCGCTACATTTGAGTAATTAATTCATCTGTTTATAGTCTGTTAGGAATACTCCATGACCATCCCATGGTCCTTCCTACCGTCTCGGCATACGGACCGAATCTTGAGAGACGCTCACTAGAGGGACAATTTATTCTCGTGCACTCGACAGTGAAGTCTAATTTAGGTACTAAGGGCTCTTTCCCCAATGCGTTTCTTCACTCCCTAAGTACAAAGTCTTGTGTTGCGTCTTAGTCAAGATAATTCGGGTAGGAAAGCCTCTAGGCCACTCTAGGCGCATCCCTAGTGCAAATCATAAATCCTTTGTCGATCCATCATGGCTGACGTATTGCCTTCGCGATTCCGCCCATTGAGTGTGGAGTGATTCGATTTACTTTTTAAACCGGGGATAGCCGGTTCTATCTCCGGTTAATAGTCACTGTGATTCACTGTGATTGCGATATAGTGACGATGTGACTATGGGTGTGAAGTTTTTATTTTTTACTAGCCTCGTTCTGGACGAGGTTTACCTGCTAGGTGACATAATTATGATTATAGACATTTAAGATTATTTTTTATTTATGTGAAGATAGCAGAGAGCAGAGCAGACAAATCATCTGAAGGTGAGCGATTGCCGCCGCCCATAGAGAGATAACTTTTTTTTTGTTGACGCTGGGGAATGCCGCTGACCCGAAGTGGGCTAACGTGGTCTTGCGACTCCTTATGCATACCCTCCTGCCGGGGGGGGGGGCATACCGACTAAACGCCAGCAACGCTCCCTCATCGCCAGGGTGGGGAGGAGACATGAGGACGGGTTGAAGAACCTTACTTCACATCCCTTCCCAATTGACAGACACCTGCAACACAAGTAGAGTCACAAATGCGCTGCTAACATTTAAACCCCTTTCCTCCTATATTGAACCTCCACTACCGTCACTCACTCGACGAAACACAGCGTAGGAGTTGCTTCACGCCTGTCTTCTGTGAAGCCGTAGTATCCAGGTCGAGCCGGTCGGATTCATGCCGAAGCTTGCCTACGGTAATTTTTATATTTGATTAACGACAGCGTTTTTGGGGTCCCATTTTCAAACGCTTTCAATATGGAATTGTGCTGCGTTATCTAGAAAGAGATTATGACCGAAGACCGAACATCTCCGAGTCGCCTCACGTTCGGAACGAGTGAGTGAATGGAGAGCGCCTACAGCTGGCTATTATCCGCGCCAGTGGCCCGTGAACTCGCATTCTTATGTAAAACCATTTCCGAACGGAGAACTAAAGACGGTGTTGCCAGCTCCTGTCGGAAAGAAATCGACAAACTACGTCTTTTTATGTGATAGAAGATAGAATGTCCCAGGACTGTGAGAGTGCTATGCTTTGGCATGAATGATTTAGCTTGACCAGAATGATACCATGGCCTGACAGAAAACAGGCGTGAAGCAGACGTATCAAGAAAGTCGTGAAAATAAATTATGGCGCCACCTCCGTTTACACCTTACATAAGGTAGTCGTTGGTTATAAAAAAAATCGCTAGACAATCACACCAGTCAATCTAGTCTCAAACTAGGGCAACCCCTGGACCATGAGTACTAGATGACGACAAATTAACTGGGGGCGTCAACCCAGAACACCCAGACTCAAGAGAACTTAGAAAAGAGTAGTTTCCTAAATTTACTTGACCGGGAATCGAACCCGGGACCTTTCGCGCTTCGGGCGAATACCTTAGCCACTGCGCCATCGGGCCCGTCTACACGAGAACCAATTAGTTCCTTAAAGATCCACTTACTTGACGCATTATTATTGACTGGCCGGTTGGCGCATTTGGTGGTGACCCTGCCCCATCACGCCTAAGGTCGTGGGTTCGATCCCCACTCTGGACAAACATTCGTGTGATAAACTTGTGTTTGTTCAGTGTCTCATGTCTGGATGTAAGTAAGGAATGTATCAGCCTATATACTGTCCCACTGCAGGGCAAAGGCCTCCATCATAGAAATCAAGTTATCGCTATTATGATGGGATTAAGCTTAATCACCACGCTTGCCTAATGCGGATTGGTGATCACAAACCCGAGCTATGTTCGAAACATACTTTTGCTCGACCCGGGAATCGAACCCGGGACCCCGAGATCACGGCCCGGTACTTAAACCACTAGACCAACGGGGCGTTCTGGATTACATCCAGATCCTGTCTGGATGTAATACATGGTGTAATAAGTTGGGCCCCCATGCCAATATTTAGAAATATTTTATTAGCCAAAGTACTATGTTGGCAACATTAACAGCGGCTCAGTTCGGGAACATGCGTATTCAAAGCACGCGTCCCAATCTCTCGTTGATTCGCTGTTTCTGGACGGTGACGCGGATTGGCGGGAGATTTTTTTTACTTTTTATTGCTGATTGGTTTTTCGCGGCTGTTGGTTTCGGACAGTGTCGAGAAGTGATGTTTTTTTTTACAGCTTTGAACCTATTTTCAGCGTTGTTCCAAAGAAATAAGAGCTATCCAAAGGCTTAAAAAGAAGGATAAAAGAGATCTAGGCTGACAGCTAAAACTAAAAGGTTCGCTTACTATTGAATTTCAATCGCGATCAACGGTTACAACGTCTACGACTAAAAATTTTAGACAAGTAGGTATGTAGGTACACTAAAAAGAATCAAATTTTGTCGCAGAATGTCCTGAACTAATCAATGCAGAGAGAAAGAGCGCTTTTTTATGCGATAGGTGGCAGGCGAGCAGACGGATCACCTGATGGTAAATAAGCTATTGCCGCAGCCCATAGACACCTGCAACACTGGAGTCACAAGTGACCTGCCAACCTTTAAGCCACTTTCCTCCCAATAGGGCCTCCGGTACCCTCACTCACTCGACGAAACAGCGCAAGCACTGCTTCACGCCTGTCTTCTGTGAGACGCTTAGCGGTAATGAGTCGGCCAAGTGATTTTTACTACTACCTACACATCTTTCTCATTGTAAGTGTCCCCGACTGTATCTCTACCTACTTCATTTTCCTCGTCCGAACTTCCATTTGATAGTAAGTTAGCAAGTTATTAGATATCGCAGAATAAGCTCGGCCCATTCCCGGGTCCCGCAATGTAGGCACATGTGTTGATTATGGCCTTGCTAGTGTTGTACCATGATGCTTTGTCCCGAATTATGTAAATGTTCCTCAACCAACAAGGTATTGTAGCACTACAGAATATTTAAAGACCATATAATGAAGTCACATGTGTCGAATATGGCTTCGCTAGTGTTGTAACATGATTTAATTCCATCCCATCACTATCACCAGCTTGCAACGCAGGCGCTGCTTCATGCCGGTTTTCTGTGAGCTGGTATCACTAGGGTCAAGCCAGACCATTTTAGGCTCTCCCACCGTCGGTCTCCAACTCGACCTCACGTCGTCATTATACATCTGAGCTGAGGCTTTGGAGTCCTTCAGTCCGTTTTCCTTCTGTATCTCCGTGGGAGATCCACGCTTCGGCATTAATTGGCCGGCTCGACCGGAGTTATAAAACGGCCTCACAGGAGACTGGCGTAAATCAGCGCCTGCGCTGTTGTCGAGTGACCGGACGCCTAATTGGGGGGAAAGGGGGTTAAAGGTTGACTCTACTGGTGTGCGGTGTTTATAGGCGGCGGCAATGGCTTACCATCAGGTAATCCGTTGGATTACCTACCTGATGGTAAGTTGGTTCGTCTGCCACCTATCACATAAAAATAACTCCTCCACTTCGCATGATCTTTACAGACTTAGTTTACAGTCCTTGTTTCTTTAGGTTAGAGGAAAACTCGCCCGATTTTCACCAGTATTTTTTTGTTCAGTAGGGTTTAGTCAGTATTATCATCACAAAAATATTGGTTAGGTTAGGTTCTCCACCACGTACCTACGATCTTCACAGTCCCTGTTTCTGTTATTACACTAGGCAGCCCTAGCAATTGTCCTACCCGTAGTAGTACAAAGGGTCTATTGTGCCCTTCGCGCTGTTTCCTCGGCCGCTTATTGCGAAAGTTGTTATCTTTCGTTATCTGCGGCCACATTTGGGCCGGGTTCAGTTAATTATCGAGTCGATTTGTTGTTTCCTAACTAGATCAATTAATATGAAAGTAGCCATCTTGAGGAATATTGGGTTTAAGCAGTAATTTAGGGGCAGCTTGGTGGAAAGTAAATAAAATTGTTGGTTGGCAGCGCACTTGTGACTCTACTATTGTAACAGGCGGGTATGAGCGGTGGCAATTGCTTGCCATGAGCTGATCCGTCTGCTCGTCTGCCACCTAACACTAGAGTATGTTCATAAGTAAGTATGGCTGTCAGCGTTTTACAAGTTCTTTAATCGTCGTCTCGTCCAAATGTTAAATGCATTTGGTTCAATATCATTCAAGAAAAACCGATTGCATTTATCCAACGTGAGACTATGACTTTTACTGGCTGTATCTACTATATTTTACAAACTTTACAGGAAGATTACAAAATGCATAATGTATGTACGTTTAATTAAAACAAAAAAAGCACGACATACCAAAGTACACTTTAGGTTCGTGTCATCAAAGTGAATGTTACAGCTAAAAGAATCAATTTTGGATGTCCAAATTATTTGACTTATCTGAATCCCATCTAAGGCCGGTAAAATCGGATTCTTATGGATCATCAATTAATCAATATATTTGCAATGAGACACAAAAAAAATACAGTAGGTAAGTAATTTAAACATCACAAAACAAATTATACTCGGAAAGAAAAATCTCTGTAGCATTATTGTTCATTGAGAAAAAAAAATAAAGTAAGTAATTTAAACATCACAAAACAAATTATACTCGGAAGGAAAAATCTCTGTAGCATTATTGTTCATTGAGAAAAAAAAAAGCTTGTTTAACTATGCAAAATTAATAATAAATTTATTCCATTAAAGAATCTAATAATATTCTTATCAGAATTCCCTCCATCGCTCGAAGACTGCCAACTATTCCTATAAAAATTAATATTTAACAAAGACTAGGAATTTATCGGAAATATCTCGAGTCTCATAGCTTTCCTCACAAACGCTGCCTCTCGGCCCTCGGCAAGGGCGCTCGAGGCACCAGGAGTGGCCAGTGTTGGCTGACCTCCCCTTTGAATGTACTCGTGTATAATAATAGTTCGCCAATAGTGGAATAATATTTCAGAAATTACTTTATCTGCGTCACCACGAGGAGCCAATCTGTAACACCATCAGCTTGGTAATGGCTGAGCCATTTCACATCACTGCTGTACACATGCTTCATTATTATTATAAGCCCTTTTGGGTCTTTGTATGTATGTTTGTCTATGCTGCTCTGTATTATGTGTTTTTTGATGCGAATCAATGCTTCATCTATCTCTCTATCTAACACATTGGTGGCTACGTCAAGGTAAAAGAAACAAAAGACGCCATACATGCAGAGTGGTGGGAGGGGATGAGGCTGGCACAGGATCGTTGTACTTAAATGGTAAGCACAGGAGGAGGCTTATACCACAAAATACATATTGACACAGAAGGCTGACTGCCCACTAAGAGCTAAAATATGTCATGTCCTCACGCATGCGCACTAACGGGCAAAAACGCCTTTTCGACCGCATTAATCCTAACTTATGACATAAGATTGTCAAACTGTCGAGGTCTATGGTAGCGCGCTTATGTACTCATGCCGGGCAACAACCCTAGCATATGTCAACGAACTTTTCTAAATCCAAAATCAGGTGAAAGTCTAACTTCTGTGTGTAATTATTTTGTGCTTATACCCTGCAGTGGGATCAAGATACATGGTAATGATAATGATGACTTTATTTATAACCATTTTCAAGAGATAAAAAACTTCGACAAATTTTAAATATCTACAAACCTTGACAGGTTCTAACGAGGTGGTCCCGTAACGAAAAGAAATATCCAAACCTAGGTGGCACACAGCGCTTTATAAACGGAAGGGAACTCCGATTCGGTGGTAGTACCACAAAATAATTACACACAGAAAATAGGCTGCCCACTAAGAGCTAAAACCGTGTTATGTACTCACGCATGCGCACTAACGGGGAAATACGCCTTTTCGACCACATCAATCCTAGCCTATGACTTAAGATTGTCGAACTGTCGAGGTCTGTGGTAGAGGCCGCGCGCTTATGTACTCATGCCGGGTAACAACCCTAGCATATGTCAACGAACTCTTCTGAATTCAAAATCAGGCTGAGTCTACCTTCTGTGTGTAATTATTTTGTGGTAGTACCATCCGGTTCGTTTTAGGCCCTCAGTTGCGATTCAATGGGACACCAAATGTGACACAATCAAAGAGAGATCGGACGCAGGATCAACAGACTTCTGGCTGACACTGAGAAATTCTGAACAGAAAAACTCAATTACTTACATTTTTTTATTGTTACGCAATCAGTGCAAAAGTGGTGTAACTCATATTATAAGTTGTTTTAAGTGGCTCAAGATGTGTAAGATAAAAGGTGTTACAAAAATATTCTAAAAATCCGTATTAATACGGGGGAACGACCCGCAGGTATCAAGTTGGGTTGGCTCGGCCGGATGACAAAAGACGCGGGAAAACAATAGACTGCAAGCTAAAGAGATACCTAGTTCTTTTTTTGAATTTTTTTTGAGTCGTTTACGGGGTTAGGTGTGATTTATTTTTTAATGCTGGCAGCTTAGAAACGAAGCTGAAAGTTTTTATCGTTTACCAAAAAGTTAACCAACAGACTGTTCTTATAAAAAAAATATGTACAGACCTATTGGGGTCCCGGGTTCGATTCCTGGGTCGAGCAAAAGTATGTTTCGAATTTTTCGAACATAGCTCGGGTTTGTGATCACCAATCCGCATTAGGCAAGCGTGGTGATTAAGCCTAATCCCATCATAGTAGTGATAACTTGATTTCTATGGTGGAGGCCTTTGCCCTGCAGTGGGACAGTATATAGGCTGATACTTTACTTTACTTTACAGACCTACAGCTATACTAGTGGCCCGTCCTCACCTTCGTTTAAGGACAGTAGTTCCACTGTCTGCCAATAGAATCGATTTGTAAGTATACTTAGGTATAAGGTTTGTCAATGTATACAGAATGTATCTCTTTATAAATAAGTATATAGATTACAGATTTAGATTAATAGAAGATATAGATTATAGATACGTAATTTTACTCTACGCTTTCCAAGTCGCGGTCTCCAGTCAATCCTTTCTACGTCATCGGTTGTCAGTTCTTCGACAGATATGGCCAGCCCATTGCCATTTCAGCATGCTATTTTATACACGTTGTAGCTATATATTTTAATATGACGTAACATTAACACATGTAACTAAGTTATTTTATTAACTCCCTGGAGAAATTAATACCTTTATTAAGACAAGTGATATACGGGGTGTTTTCGCTGCAATACTGCGTCCCATCACAGCCCCTTCACCGGCACGTGGCATTTGATTGATAAGCCTTAATGCCCCAACCCTGTATATGGGCAGAGGAAATGAACAAAGAACGTTAGCAGAGATGACCTAATGAACGAACTGAACGAACGAACAGGATAAAATAAATAAATATAAATAAATTGAGACAACATCACATACATTGTCCTGGTCCCAAACTAAGGTTTTCCCTTGTACTATGGAAACCAGAAACAACGAAGGAACTACAAACACCCAGACCCAAGACGAATATCTGTTTCATCAACAAACATTTGTCTTGATGCGGGAATCGTACCCGCGACCCTTGCGTCTCAACCGGCGCTCAGACCACTACGCCAAATGGGTCATCCGATACGAGTTTGGTAGTTCGTATACGAATGTTTGGCTTCCAGTGTAAAAGTTCAAATGATGTGTTGTGAATTGCATACGAGTATATTATTCATAGACGGGCTCTGTAGACAGAAAACACGTCGATCTTATGTGAGGCTGTGGTATCACTCTAGTCGAGCCGGTCCATTCACGCTGAACTGCGACTCTACCAAGGTCACGTATGTGACTTTTTAAGTATTTAAGTAGGTATGTAGGTACTAATTTTTTTTTATGTGATAGGTAGCAGGCGAGCAGGCGGATCACCTGATGGTAAGCAATTGCCGCCGCCCATGGACACTTGCAACACCAGTGGAGTTACAAGTGCGCTGCCAACCTTTTATCCCCTTCCCCCCCGAGTGGGCCTCCGGTACCTTCACTCACTCGGCGAAACACAGCACAGGGGCTGCTTCACGCCGCTACCTACCTACCTACTACTACGTTAATTACCTACTTATGTTAGTTTTTGCCCTGTTGCCTATATTATCAGGCAGGCCGTAATACAGAAAAGTGTGGAATCATGTCGATGTAAGGTATGAGCATATTTATTATTTATTTAAATTTATTCAAACTAAGGTAACTAAGGTATATAGGTACTTAAATAAAAATTAATTGCTGCTCGTTAGTCTGCTCGAGAACGGCTAAATTGATTTGGCCAATTTTGGTTTTGAAATATTCGTGGAAGCCTTGAATGGTTTGAAAGATGAGCTAGTAAATCCATACTATTCCATACTATTCCATACTAATATTATAAATGCGAAAGTAACTCTGTCTGTCTGTCTGTCTGTCTGTCTGTCTGTCTGTCTGCTACTCTTTCACGCCAAAACTACTCAACGGATTTAAATGAAATTTGGTATACAGATAATCTAGACCCTTAGAAAGGACATAGGCTACTTTTTATTGCAAAAAGGGGTTGTAAGGGGTTGAAAGGGGGGGTAAAAAGTTACTTTTCCACGCGGACGGAGTCGCGGGCGGCCGCTAGTATCTAATAAAAACTGACCTAATAGGCTACTTTCTAACAAATGACATCCTACAAGTCGTGGGCCAACCCCGCAATAAACATCCTCACAGGAACCTCACCGCAAAGGTCC
Source organism: Cnaphalocrocis medinalis (assembly GCA_014851415.1). Taxonomy (NCBI): domain Eukaryota; kingdom Metazoa; phylum Arthropoda; class Insecta; order Lepidoptera; family Crambidae; genus Cnaphalocrocis; species Cnaphalocrocis medinalis. Next base: position 15,969,238 of record CM026287.1, on the reverse strand, counting down.
AGCCCTCAAATTATAGTGAGCACACGAAATTAACGACTGTGAAATCAGGGTCGTGAGCGAATTGCTCCCTCGCCCCGCCATTACGTGTAACGAGATACGGCGCCATTTTACACCACAGATTATGTATGTTTTAAGGTTATGTTCATACAAGGGTTTAATGGAGTGGCTTGTCGAAAAATACCTGAGTTTTGTTATTAATTACTCAATTATTATTATCATTTTTGGATAACTATTTTTAGGACATTGCCACTGGGGCCCAGGTACTCTATTTGAATTTTTCTTTTTGGTAGTTTTTGTAGCTTTTTGTTTTCAGTTATTGGTTTCCTTTCATTCGAGTTTCTTATTTACCTACAATATTTTGTATTTTTGGTGCCGAATAAACCTTTTCTATTCTATTTTGTCCAATAAAGTATTGTTTTCTTCTTATAATAGGTATACTAACATCTAAGTACTGTTCTGATAAATCCAATTATGAAATCTGATAAATACATCAATAGATAGATAGGTATTCTTTATTGCACAGAAATATAATACATGAGTGAAGCAACAGCTATAGACAGTACAATAAGGCGGTCTTATCGCTTGTAGCGATTTCTTATAGACAACCTTTAAGTAGAGGAGAGAAAACAGCAATTGATGTAGTTCCTTTATAAAGGGTACAAAAATCAGACGAAAATAGGTAGCTTCAATGTATTATTTACATGGGCTTGCTAAATCCTAATCTACCTACCTACTTAATAAGAACCAGGGTTCTTAAAAGTATATTTTCTTACTTAATATACCTACTTAAGTTAAGAAGATATGTAATTACTTATCTAGTAATTGATGCACATTACTTACCTCATTTTTATTTTTTCTCGTAAATTATATTCCAATAAATAAAGACTTAATTAATTATACGTGTTTGTTGCCACTCCACACGCAACTCAACCAAACCCAAAAATAACGAAACAACTCTATTTGATTCTCCCCAATATTTCCAACATTATTTCCCCCAAAATATTTCACAGTATTATTTTCCCTGTGAGTCGTATCTAACAAACAAGACGTCCAATAAAATCGCGGCAGCCGTCGATTGGGTCGCGATCATTCGAGCGTTCGGAGGGTATAACGAGGGACACAGCCTTCAAGACGGGGCTCACGGAACCCGTGTTACCTTAGGGGACATACGGTATAAGAGTGGGTGCGTGAGCGACATCAGCGTCCCGGCCTTTCATACTCATAGGGTATAACAAGGGACACAGTCTTCAAGGCGAGGCTCACGGAACCCGTGTTACCTTAGGGGACATACGGAATAAGAGTGGGTGTGTGAGCGTCATCCGCATCGCGGCCGTTCATACTCATAGGGTATAACGAGGGACACAGTCTCCAAGGCGAGGCTCGAACCCGTGTTACCTTAGGGGACATACGGTATAAGAGTGAGCGCGTGAGCGTCATCAGCGTCGCGGCCGTTCATACTCATAGGGTATAACGAGGGACACAGTCTTCAAGGCGAGGCTCACGGAACCCGTGTTACCTTAGGGGACATACGGTATAAGAGTGGGTGCGTGAGCGTCATCAGCGTCGCGGCTGGGACACAGCCTTCAAGACGGGGCTCACGGAACCCGTGTTACCTTAGGGGACATACGGTATAAGAGTGGGTGTGTGAGCGTCATCAGCGTCGCGGCCGTTCATACTCATAGGGTATAACGAGGGACACAGTCTTCAAGGCGAGGCTCACGGAACCCGTGTTACCTTAGGGGACATACGGTATAAGAGTGAGCGCGTGAGCGACATCAGCGTCGCGGCCGTTCATACTCATAGGGTTTAAAGAGGAACACAGTTTTCACGACACGAGGCACTTGAAACCCGTAGGTACAACCTTAGGGGACATACAGTAGAAAAGTGAGAGCGTGAGCGGCGGCCATCGCTTACCATCAAGTATCGGCCACTACACTAGTATGCACTAGATTTACATTAATACTAGTAAGTCAAAAACACGTTGGAGACCGGAAAGGATGAGATCCGCAGGAGATCTAATGTCGCATACATAGCCCAAAGAATTCTGGCTGAACTAGAACTGGAACAGACTGCCGTTGGGGTGGAAAGGTTCTGAGTGGAGGCCGCGTAAAGGAGGTCGCATCCGTGGCCCCACAAGGTGGACCGATGATCTAGTGAAGGTCGTGGGAGTCCCTTGGATGCGGGTGGCACAGGACCGGTCTGTGTGGAGAACATTGGGGGACGCCTATGTCCAGCAGTGGACGTCTATTGGTTGAAATGATGATGATTAATACGAAGACGACCCGGTTGGTTCAGTGGTAGTGAATGCTGCGTCTGGGCCAAGGGTTGCGGGTTCGATCCCCACACAGTACAAACATTTACATCATGAACATGTCTATTTTAATGGTCTGCGTGTTTTCTATGTGTTATAAGTATGTATTTACAAAAGAAAAGTATTTGTATACATTTGTAATCCCACTGTTGGTTCTGATATCTGTAACATAGGTGCTTGAGCTACCTATCTCAGAGTCAGATCAATGTATGTGATGTAGTGAAAATATTAATATTACCTATATTATATTATATAATAATTTCGCGCGACACGCTTCGGATAACCGCCCGTATGTTTCGTTCGTATGAAGTGCTCCGTTCGACAATAATCGTGTTACAGTCGGCGGCGCAGACGCACGCCGAAATAACTTTATTTACTTACAATAAGACTGCTTCACTTATCTCCTTATGGCCGTCAACATCTACGCTTCAAAAACCTTTTAGCGTAATATGCTACGTTCCGTTTATTATTTCATGTGACGTGAACATTAGATAAAACGTAAAAATAAACAAGTAGGTCCTACAATGACATTCCACCTACAATGGACATAGCGCGCCATACAATAACCAAGCGCGAAGATGGCACATGCTCCAAATTTTACCTTATTATGCTTCAACTGATCTGTGTATACACTGCTGTTTACAAACCTGCATGTGTAAACATCTTGACAGTTAAAGCAGTAATGTATAACTACGTGTCAATCGAAGCTGCATATGGTGATTTACGGAAAAGTTCAGAGCAAGGAATACACGGAGTCGCAACGCTTATTTATTTATTTCATCTACTAATAGGTAGTTTATCGGTTTGCGTGCATTCATTTGAATTTTATTATATTTCTATATGTATATACAGGGTGTATCTGTAGACGTTTACATCCCTTTAGCAACGTGTTCTACCAACCATTCTGAACAACATTTGTGCTATGACTTTTGAAAATTCGCATAAAAATTTTTCATCTTTCCATACAAAGTCGGTCACGTGACTTGGTCATTTTGTATGGGGAGTCAAAAAATTTTTCGAACAATTTGGAAAAGTTGTTGAACAAATGTTGTTCAGAATGGTTGATAGAACACGTGGTTAAAGGGATGTAAATGTTCACAGATACACCCTGTATAGGTAACTGATTCCATGATTTTGTTTAAAGAAATGATCCGAAACTCGAACAAATTATAATAATCCAATTATCGTACCTAGATTGCAATTTGTTTTTTTTTACTTTTTTGATCTTGCAATGTTTGTATGTATCAGTTTTCCCCGATTAAAATTAAATTTTGCATTGACATGATAAGTTATGTAATGTAATGCTAAATCCAATATGGTGAACGGTTCCGGATGGCAGACTATACCCAAAACTGGAATTTAAGACCAAAAAATTTACTACAATGTTGCTACTGCAATAAAATAATTGTACCATAGTGTACTCCTTTTTTCTAAAAACACTCGCTGATATAATTTATTTATGGGTAATTTTGAATGTGTAATTAAAAAAAATATACTTTTTTTCACGTAAATACAATACCCTTTTCAAAAAACTTAACCATCCGTATTTTTAGTTTTCAAAGATGGTGTTAATAACATTTGGTATCTACCTACAACATTTTAACAATGAATGGAAACTTGACAGTTTAGTCTGCTTAATGAGAAAAATAATGCCAAAAAGGTTGGCGAAACCTAAAAACGTCACTTAAAAATGACTTGTGACTTTAACAGATTTGACAGTGACGTATCTGTCGTACATTTTTTGGTCTTGAATTACTATTTTTGTGCGTAATAATTTTATTTTAATGATATCAATGGGAAAAACTGGAACCTGAAAACTTTCCATTACAAATAACTTGCGCCACTTCTCTCTCATAATCTCATGGAAGTAGGTAGTGGAAAGCTAAAAAAAACAGCTATCGTAAATTAGTTAGTGACCTGCCATAATCTCGCTCGGGTGAAAAAAACTAACAAAAGAGCGACTCCATAGTTATCATTGACACACGACTAATCAAAAGTATGCCTAGGCATAATTTTCAAGTTCCGTTCACAAGGCGCAGATGCGAAGTCCATTGTAGGTGGAATGTCATTGAGGTCCTACTTATATTTATTTGTCAAAATAGTAGTTATCTAGCATATAATTAATAGTGGTATCCAGCCTGCTCAGCAGGCGCGCAAATCCAACCATCCTTTTATAAGTAGTCCAAAACAATTGACGATAAGTGTTAATTATTCATTATAAACTGCAATGTTTTTTATGTGTTTTATTTATGTAATAGGTTGCAGTCGAGCAAACGGATCACCTGATGATAAATGATTGCCGATGATTATAGACACCTCCAACACCAGTGGGGTCACAAGTGTTGCCAACAATTTGTTCTGTCTCATCAACAAACATTTGTGTTGCGGGAATCGAACGCGCGACCCTTGCGTCTCAACCAGCGCTCAAGCCATTGCACTAAACGGGTCATCTAAGGATTTCCTGTGCTGTGTTTCGCTGAGTGAGTGAGGGTACCGGAGGCCCACTCGGGGGGGAAGGGGATAAAAGGTTGGCAGCACACTTGTAACTCCACTGGTTGCAAGAGTCCATGGGTGGCAGCAATTGCTTACCATCAGGTGATCCGCCTGCTCGCTTGCCTATCACATAAAAAAAAATCAACTAAAAACTAACTCTATCCCTTGTATGTTGTTCACAAATAGTGTGAGACCAAGGACAAACGTGAGCAAAGGTAAATAAATCCGTCGATATTGGCAGGATACGATATTGCCTGAGCCTGTCTACGTGTTTGCTTTGGTTTTTCAGGTCTAGACTAGCAATAAAAACGGCTGTAAAGATAGAGCTTTCGTATTGTCTTGTGTAAACTTAAGGATAAACTTGAAATTGAACGATACCTTTATACTTTTATTCCGACCGACGAAAGGTTTATTCCCGTACTAGCTTTTGCCCGCGACTTCGTTCGCGTGGACTTCAGGTTCGTAGAAACCTCAAAAATTGTAGCCTATATGTTATTCTGATGTATAAGCTATATTGTGGTAAAGTTTCATTCAAATCCATTCAGTAGTTTTTACGTGAAAGAGTAACAAACATCCATACATCCATACTTACAAACTTTCGCCTTTATAGTAGTAGTAGGATAGGCTTTTACAGCCATGAGCTCAGGCCACCACGCTGACTATTGTCGGGGACATATGTATGTAAAAACCTATATACTTAATGTCCCGATACAGGGCAAAGGCCATAATTATCATAGAAATCATCGCTACTTTGATGGGATTAAGCTTAATCACCACGCTCTTGCCTAATGCGGATTGGTGAAAACAAACCCGAGCTATGTTCGAAAAATTCGAAACATACTTTTGCTCGACCCGGGAATTGACCATAACCTTGGGGGTTATGGTACTTAAAGCACTAGACCAATGAGACGTTACATATATACATACATTATGAATAGAAATTCACTAATTCTGGCACGGCGAGCTATTTTGAGTACGCGTAGGTCAAAATACTAAACAAAAATACAATTATTGTGACAAAATGCCATTCATATTTGTAATTATTTCTATAGAAAATACTTATAATAAAAGGCATACATGGGCCGGCTCGACCGGAGTGGTTAAATCCGTCCGAGAGCCACGCTTCGGCATGAATGAGCTGGCCAGACGTGGTATCACTCCGTACCACGGCCACACAGAATACTGGCGTGAAATAGCGCCGGTCCGGTGTGTTTTGTCTAGCGAGTGAGGGTACTGGAGTCCCAATGAGGGAAAAGTGGGTTAAAGATCGACAGCGCACCTGTGATTCTATTGGTGTTGCATGTGTCTATTAGCGGCGGCAATCGATTACCATCGGGTGATCCGTATGCTCAATTGCCTCCAACAAAAAATTGGCAAAACTCTGCTACGGTTTTCTGCAAAATCCCGCAAATCCGTAACACCTGGTCACACCAGCCACAACCTACAAATGGGTCAATTTGTCACCAAAAAAACACCTCTCACTAAGTTACCCGAATCTCGAAATAATGATCATCTCGCAATCGATTCGAATCCCACCCGTAATCCCGTAGGACGTTATCGGCGAACTAATTCTCCGGTGATTTATATCTTCCCCGTTGATCGGCCGCGGGATTGCGCGGGATTACACGGGATTACGGCGGGCGGTAATGGATACGGGGCGGGATTGTTTGGTGATGATTAGCTCAATTGTTTGCCCGTTGTTTTCCTTGGCGGATGCTTAGGTTCTTTGTTGTGAGGTAATCGGTTATTGGATACCCGTATGGTCCACGTTAAGGGATCCTGTGGGAGAGCCACGCTTCGGCATGAATGGGCCGGCTCGACCGGAGTGATACCACTGCCTCACAGAAAACCGGCGTGAAGCATATAAAGGGTGAGATAAAAGGTGGCAGCGCACTTGTAACTCCAAAAAAAAAACCCAAATCTGCCACATTTATTTAATCCACTCTCACTTAATGTCAAAGTCAAACCACATGTGTTGAATATTAATTTGACGGCCTCGATGGAACAGTGGCTAAGGTGTTCGCCCGAAGCGCGAAAGGTCCCGGGTTCGATTCCCGGTCAAGTCGATTTAGGAAACTGTATTTTCTAAGTTGTCTTGGGTGTGGGTGTTCTGGGTTGACGCCCCCAGTTAATTATCTTCATCTGATACTAATAGTACAGGGTTGCCCTTGTTTGAGACCAGGTTGATTGGTGTGATTATAGAGTATTTCTTGTTTTCGAAACCTACGTATAAATAGTAATAGAAGATTGAGGGTTTTAAACTGAAGACGGTATTAATGTACATACAGCCACACATCAGGTTACCACAATCTATCAAATTTCCACAATCGGTATTCGACTCAATGTGTTTGACAGTAAGATGAGAATCGATTAGAGAAATTTGACAGTTTTGTATACTTTGATGTGTGGCTGTACGTACGTATACTATTAGTATGTATTAGGGATGTTACGAATGTCAACATTTTCACATTCGCGAATACGAATGCGAATGTTCACGCCGCGAATGGGCAAATGCGAATGTTAAGTACTTAAGACATCAGTCAAATCAAATGTAAAAAAAACAACAAATAAATCAATAATTTTTATTACTTAAAAGACTTTAATAAAGGCAAATTATATTTCAAGTTTAATATAGGCAAATTATTTTTTAAGAACAACAGTTTTGCAGCCTTTTCACCCATAAGGCGATTAGTCACGCACGCACGACCTTCACACATTCGCATTCGCATAACATTCGCATTGATTTAAGGGAATGCGAATGTCGATGCGAATGTTAAAAACGATGCGAACCATTCGCATAAGCGAATGCGAATGCGAATATTCGTAACATCCCTGGGCTGTACGTACGTATGCTATTAGCATGTTTGTAGCGGTGTCATATAGGTATGTACCTATATGACATAGACCTATATGACATAGGTATGTACCTATATAACACAGCTGCCCACACAGCACATCCATAGCTTTGAGTCTTACAAGCGGAACACCGCGGCAGCACTGTTTGCCCCATTGTGCTCGGACGTAAATTGTAAATGATATCCCGCTCCTACAGAGATCTAGGAAGCGAGAACAACCAAAGGTTAAGCGATCCATCCAGTAGAAACCGGTTTTACGAGGGCTTACATCAATGATCCGTTTGCTCGTCTGCCACCAATCACATAAAAAACTAATTAAATATTGCCCCGTTGGTCTAGTGCCTGATGGTGGCGAAAACGTAACATCCTTGTACAGTCGAGGTCAAAAATATGTTTACACTTTAGGACCTTGTCACAATACATATTTATAAGAAAGTATGTACTGTGACAAGGTCCTAAAGTGTAAACATATTTTTGACCTCTACTGTACCGCACCATCATTTTGGTGCTCTCTGTATGACCCAAAGGTTGGCTGGTACCTATCTACAGAATGCCTTTTGGCATTAAGTTCGTCTATTATATAACATTTAGTGTAATTAAGTATAAAATCCTAACTTATATTATAAATGCGAAAGTAACTCTGTCTGTCCGTTACTCTTTCAGGCCAAAACTACTGAAATTTTATATACAGATGATTAAATAATTAAAAATGCTACCCAAATATACTATTCCACGCACAAGAAGTAGCAGATAAAATCTAGACTTACATAAATAATTGGGACTACGGAATCGTACGTACAGTGGCCAGCACATCAAGTTACTACAATCTGTCAAATTTCCTCAGTTTGACATAAAAGTGAGGTTCGATTGAAAAAAATTGACAGATTGTATTAACTTGATGTGCAGGCCACCGTACATTGCTCCTGCGTCGTTAAACAATAAAGTTCCTTATGAAAAAGTCGCATCCAGCATCTTGAAAGTCCATGCACGTTACATCCTCGGGAGCTAGTTGTCACCGTAAACCTGCGCGCGCGCACTGTATTATACAACGCGAACTTGAACAGAGATCTCCTATCTAAATACGTTGGAGGAATGCTTGGTCTTATTAGGAAATGCAGTGCCCTAGACTATAAATCCACACAACCTCTGAAACATTGACCTGACTTCATACTAAAAAGCTTAAGCACTTGTGTTACAGATATCAGACAACAGAAAAAACATAAAAATACTAAATCCCATCTAATCCTAACTATTATTATAAATGCGAAAGTATCTAACTCTGTCTGTCTGTCTGCTACTCTTTCACGCCAAAACTACTGAACGGATTTGAATGAAATTTGGTACCTATGTATGTACAGATGGTCTAGACTCTGAGAAAGAACATAGGCTACATTTTATTGCGAAAAAGGCGTTGCAAGGGGTTATAAAGAGGGGGGTGGGGAAATTATTAAATAATTAAAAAATCTACCCAAAGATACTATTCCACGCAACGAAGTCGCTACAGCTAGTAATACAATCATAAAAATCAATAAATCTTAATATTTTTATTATACGACGATTTGCAAATGCTGTGCAAGTGTGCACAAGCCTATGCAAATAAAGAATACGATAACTTTGGACCTGCTGAGTGAGTATCACAGACGCCAGCATATAACATAACTTGAGGAAATATACTCGAGCAAACTGGCTATAGTTAAGTTAATAGTGGGCAAGTGATCCTAATCATTAGCCGTGTCTGAGACCTGTAACCCGTGAGGCAAACACTTCATTACGCTATTTGTCTAATCAACAGCGGCTCGAACCAAATACAGGGTTAACCGTATCTTATGGATGCCATGTTTGGTTACCCGTGGCGGTTCATTAGGTAAACGCTAACAGAAATGATTGTTTTGTGTTAAATTCAGATATAGATAATTAAATAAATGCGCCAGACAATTAGGTACACCAATCAACCTGGTCTCAAACCAGGGCAACCCCTGTACTATGAGTACCAGGACCAGGTACATATCTAGATACTTTATTCTTTATTACTAAAGACGGCAAACAAGCAACCATGCTCTGTAAGTTATCAACGCCGCCCATAAACATCACCCATCACATGTGAGATCAAAGAAGTCGGTGATGCGTTACTGGACTTTTGGAAAGGAGTGCGCTCCTATGTTGTTTCGACTGGAGTGATACTGTTTCGTTATCATTTATTCATTTTAAGTAATTGGCCTGAGCTGGAGGCCAGAGCTATAACTAATACGTAACTGGACTGAACCTCGTAAACATTAACCAGTAGCAGTGAGCTGTCATTTTTGACAGCTGAAGAGGGACACACTTCACTCTCGTCTTCGCAACGATCGGTGCAGCCGGCGTACGCGCTCCCGATAAACTATGTGTTAAAATCGTATTAATTCTGTGCGTTAGCATCTAGAACATTTGTGCATCATCCTAAATCATCAAATAAAGTTCATCCCATCAAGTGTGTGTATCTACGTCGTGCCCGGGCCCGGCACATGGTGAGCGGTCAGAGGAGATCTTCTATCAAGGTGAGTCCTTCTTTGTCCTGCTGTCTGTTAGGTTTATGAGGAAAGAGGTCCTTTTACATTAAATACACAAAATTCGTAACTATTATTTCGACATACATTGTCATAAGAAAGCCCCATGTGGTAAACAGCAGTCTTGCCACATTTTCTGGCGCCCGGAACAGGGACCTTTCCTTTCATATCTAACATAAATTCAATCTAAATCAATTGTTCTATAGATTTTGTGAAAAATTCCTATTCATTTTGTACCCGTAATCCGTATTTTCACAATTATCTAAACGCATTCATGGTGCATCATGCCGGCCATGACGTAATTAATCGTTGCAAATCCTACAAAGTTTATCGTATTTCCATAATGTGTATGAACTAGATGATAAAACCTATTATTTTATTGTTGTCCTAACGTTTATTTTCATCATACAATAAAATAATTTCGTGAAGAAATTAACAATTCATAATCGTATTTTTCTACCGTCACTCCGTCGTGATATTTCCGTATAATCCGACCGGATTCGATAGGTCATTCATAACCGGGTTAATTCTTCGTATCGGATGCACAAATAACATACTTCGTAATTTTGCCGTGTAACACATATTTAGTTAAAGTTTCCATAGATAATTAAAACGTAGTTGCGAATCCCGTAATAACTTATAGGTAATTTATAGATAGGCAGTATAGTCCGCATTCCTTCGTCATTGTTGTTTACAATCGAACTTAGCAAAAGCGAATTCGAAATAATTAATTCTAGTACGTTCCGTTTAACACATTTATTTCGAATATCTTTAACATTGTTTGTCCACAATAGGTAATTCAGACGTGTATTCGTAGTACAGTAAGCAACATAATTTTCTGAACATTTTCAATTGGTTAATCTATTTGTATTAGTAAACTATCTTATTGTTTTAAACATGACTTCCGCCATTAAACGTAGTACTCTTATGAAAAAGGTTAAATCTAAATCAATGGATATTAGTGGTCCAAGTGTACTTGACTTGCCTGTTCTTAGACGTAAACGAACTTTAGCTCTAAATCGAATGCGTAAGGCGTTGGAGATCGCAGAACTCGTCAAATCGAATACTTCCGATTTAAATACTTTTCGTGCGTATTATTCTTCAGTACAGAAATGGTATTCTAATTTCGAGGAAGCGCATAGCGACATTTTAAGCGTAGTCGATGATTCATGTGTGGATGGTGAGGATTTAGTTCGTTCCGAGTTCGACGATATATATTTTCAACTTTTAACCTTACACAATGAATTGGTACAGTCGACAACAACACATTCGACAGAATCCGTGCAGGTTCAAAGTTCTTTCAAATTACCGAGACTCGATCTTCCCAAATTCTCCGGCGATATAAAATCGTGGCCGATGTTTTTCGATTCTTTTAATTCGCTCATCCATCTTAATAAATCGCTTTCAAATTCGGACCGCATGCAATATTTGCGATCAAGCTTACACGGCGAGGCATTAGGATTGATTCGGACGTTCCCGGTCGAGGGATCATACTATGAAGCAGCGTTTAACACACTCGTCGGTCGTTATCGTGATAACAGAGAACTTGCTTTTACGTGCTGGCGTGAGATGCAACAAATCGATTTAAAATCAAGTTCACCAATTGAATTTAGACGCGTTTTAGACCTTTTTAACGAAAACTTAGTTATCCTCAAAGGTTTGGATTTACCGATCGAACAATGGGACTTCGTTTTATGCTATCTATTATTATCGAAGTTGGACTCGAAAACTCGATGTGCTTTTGAGCAAGCTCACCCTACTCCGGAACTCCCACGTTATGAAACACTGAAGGAGTTTCTTTATTCGCAATGTGAAGCCTTCGTTCGAGACACACATTTTTCGTCTAATCGTGATTCAAACAAATCTAACAAATCGTCGTCGAATAGTAATAATAAAATTCAAGTTCATTCTAAATCAAATAATTTTAAACCTATGACGTCATCGTTTTTATCGAATGTTGAGAAGTCAATTCAGCGTAACGATTCGTTCCCTAACAAGTCGCATAGGAATAATAGTTTCCCACCTAATTCTAAACCGGGAAATAATTATCCGTATATTCCAAATTCGAAGTGCATATTCTGTGATGAGACCCACTCTATTTCTTATTGTAAATCGTTTGCTGAGCGGTCTGCGCAGGAACGTCACAACATCGCGCGGGAAAGAAACTGGTGTTTCAACTGTTTAAAGCCTTCTCATTCTCTCAAACAATGTCATTCGGTTTTTAAATGTAAAATTTGTCATCAGAGACATCACACGCTTCTTCATACGGAAAATTCGACTTCTGAAGCAAAGCCTCAGATAAACGATTCTATTCGCGTTCTAACGAATCTCGGAGATTCTTCTTCTGTCGTTCTTCTTTCTACCGCAGCGATTCAGATTCGTGATTCATCTGGTGGTTTTCAGACCTTGCGTGCTCTCATTGATTCTGGGAGCCAAGGTCATTTCGTTACTGAGCGTGCAGCCAAACAGTTAGGGCTTGAACATATTTCGACTAAACGTCATATTCGCGGTTTGGGTCAATCTACTGCCTCCGTGTCAGGTGCAGTTCAACTTCAAATTAACGTCAACGGGAGAGTAGCCTTCAACGTAGAAGCACTCACATTACCTAACATCTGTGGAAACATGCCTAGCGTTCAGCTTGACAAATCTTCTTGGCTAAATATTCGTGGTCTCAATCTGGCTGATCCAGATTGTGACAAACCGGGTCCGATCGATATCCTTCTCGGCGCTGAGCTTTTCCCCTCTCTAATTCTTCCGGGAAGTGTTAGAGGAGAACCTCCGCAGCCAGCGGCGTTGAACTCCGTGTTTGGTTGGCTTCTCTTGGGAAGTGTAGGCGGGAACACGAACAACGTCAATTCGTTCTTCGTATCGGACAATCAATTATCTAACGAAGTCAAGAGGTTTTGGGAGCTTGACAATCTTCCAAGTACATCGAAGCTTTCTTCGGAAGATCAACGTTGCGAAGACATTTATCGTAAATCAACTACTCGTGACTCCTCTGGAAGATTCACCGTGGCCTTGCCTTTTAAAGAAGACAAGGAATTCTATTTTCCAGGATCACGTGATACGGCCTTACGGCGTTTTCATTCGTTAGAGCGGAAACTTCTAGGCGATCCGGTTCTTAAGGAACAATATGCGGCTTTCATGGATGACTATCTCGAATGTGGTCACATGAGCCCAGTGCCTACGCAAGATTTACCCTCTGGGAAGTTTTATATTCCTCATCACTGTGTCCTTCGTCCAGACAGCGTATCGACAAAACTGCGCGTCGTCTTTGATGCCTCATGCAAAGACGCCGCCGCCGGCGTATCGTTGAACGAAACCTTGCTTATCGGTCCAAAACTGCAAGCGTGCATTTTGGAAATTCTCTTGAGGTTTCGTACCCATCTCGTTGTATTTTCGGCAGACGTTTGTAAAATGTATCGTCAAATCATGGTCAAACGAGAGCATCGTGATTATCAAAGGATCTTTTGGAGATCGCATCCGTCTGAACAACTACGAGAGTATCGACTTAATACCGTAACCTACGGTGTTTCGTCAGCGCCATTTCTCGCTTGTCGTACCATCCAGCAACTAACCGATGACGAAGGTAACGATCTACCGTTAGCCAAGGCAATCTTACAGAATGACGTCTACATCGACGACGTCGTTTCAGGCTGTCCTTCGATGGAGGAAGCCTCTCGTGCCAAGGCAGAAATCATCGAACTTCTTCAACGAGGTGGCATGTCACTTCGTAAGTGGAGCAGTAATAAGCCAGAACTCTTATCCGATTTACCTCCGGAATACTGTCTTACAGATCCGGTATCTATGGACGTTGAAGAATCAAACCCTCTTAAAATTCTAGGATTAAAGTGGGATCCAAAGTACGATCACTTCACTTTTGAAGTCAACCCGCTTGATCGAAAGTGTAGTAAGCGTACCATCTTAAGCGAACTCGCTAGAGTCTACGATCCGTTGGGTTTTCTTTCCCCTTTAACTTTTTTCGCCAAACTTCTTGTACAGAAGTTGTGGGTTCTAGATATCTCGTGGGACGAAGATCCCCCGGAAGCCATCCAGCGTCAGTGGAGTCGTTACACACAAGAACTACCCGCTATTGCAAGCCTTAGAATTCCCCGTCGTTTATCCGTTTGTAATCCCACTTCGTGCGAGATTCATGGTTTTGCTGATAGTTCAGAGCTTGGATATGGAGCCGTAATCTATTTACGCGTTTGCGACCGTGACAACAATGTCAAGGTATTTTTCGTCATGTCCAAGGCTCGGGTTGCTCCGATTAAGAAAGTTTCACTGCCACGCCTGGAACTATGCGCAGCCGTTATGCTATCCGATCTTTTGCGTTTCGTAAATGAAATCTTCAGTCGACTTTTTCCTATATCCGATATCTATGCGTGGTCTGATTCCACCGTTGCTCTTTCCTGGATTCGATCCTCATCCTCACGTTGGAAAACTTTCGTGGCCAACCGCGTAAGCCACATCCAAGATACCATACCAGGCGCTCATTGGCAGCACGTGCCTTCATCATCTAACCCAGCCGACATCGCCTCACGTGGCCAGACACCTGCTGAGCTCGTTCAGAGCGCCTTATGGTGGGCGGGACCAGACTGGTTATGTCAAGCATCTCAATATTGGCCAACATCGAATTCGGATCCTCCTGTTCAAGAGCTTCGTGTAGAGGAGAAGGTACAGGTCTTGTTAGCATGCGCAACCCCTTCTTCGCATCCTATCGATCATTTATTAAACCGTTTCTCGTCCATTAGAAAAGTCCAACGTATTGTTGGCTACTGGCTTCGCTTCATTCGTAATCTTAAAGATAAACAAAATCGTTGTTCTGATCTTTTTCTTAACCGTGCAGAACTTCATAACGCGCTGTTGACTATTGTCAAACGTATTCAAACTCTTCACTTTTCTGAAGAAATCAATCGATTGAAAGAAGGCAAACTTCTTTCAAAACACATGCGTAAACTCAATCCGTTCCTGGATGACCGTGGGGTTCTCAGGGTGGGCGGTAGGCTCTCTCGATCCGGACTGGAATTCAGTCATAAACATCCGGCCTTACTGCCTCGACAGGCTTCGTTAACCGATCGTATTATCGATGCTTTTCACCGTGAAAACTGTCACCCTGGAATCAATACATTACATTATCTAATTTCACAACAATTTTGGATTGTTTCGGCAAAGCGTGCCATTCGTAACCGTGTTTCGAAATGTTTTCAATGTTATAAAACGAATCCTACTCCGCTTGAACCGTACATGAGTGACTTGCCTTCCGTTCGTGTCAATCAAGTCAAACCGTTTTCTATCGTAGGCGTTGACTATGCGGGTCCGTTTCGCATTAAATCTGGTAAACACCGTGGTGCTAAAATCAGCAAAGCTTATCTCTGCTTATTCGTTTGCTTCACAACAAAAGCGCTTCACTTAGAGGTCGCGACAGAGTTAACTTCGGAAGCCTTCATCGCAGCCTTGCGACGTTTCGTAGGACGTCGAGGTCGTGTTTCTACGATTTATTCGGATTGCGGAACGAATTTCGTAGGTGCGGCTCGTGAACTTTCTTCGTTCATGCAAAGCGCATCTCACGCTGAACGTATCGTTTTCAAATTTAACCCTCCGGCAAGCCCACATTTTGGTGGAGTTTGGGAGATCCAAGTCAAGGCAGTCAAGTCACACTTGTATCGTATCGTAGGCACGCAATGCTTAACGTTAGACGAACTTTTTACACTCTTCATTCAAATAGAAGCGATGCTTAATTCTAGGCCACTTTACCCGCTGAGTTCGGATCCAAACGATTTCTCCGTGCTCACACCGGGCCATTTTCTAACTCTCGAACCGCTGACGTCTGTTCCTGACGAAGACCTTACGTCAACAAATCTAACCCGTTTACGAAGATGGCAACTCATTCAGCGCTTCCAACAAGATTTTTGGAAGCGATGGAGAAATGAATATCTTCAATCGCTGACTCAGCGTGCAAAGTGGACCAAACATTTAAAACCACTAGAAATCGGTTCTGTGGTTATTCTTAAATCAGAAGCCCCTCCGCTGCATTGGCAGTTGGCTCGAGTGGAGCAGCTGCATACTAGTCCCGATGGATTAGTTCGTATCGTAACCGTTCGTTTACCTACGGGTTCATTCTTAACCAGACCTCTCACCAAGGTTTGTCCTTTGCCTAATCTCGTCGATTAATCCCTTCTAACGTTATTTTCTTCATTGATTAGGTTAAGCAAACTAGTTTACCTGTTAAGTTTAAGTAGCTTTTATCGTCGTTCATACACATTCGTGAACTTAAGCTTATTCTATTCGTTAGTATGTTGTGAAAATACAACTACGGTGTATTTTGGTGGGCGGTATGTTTCGTTATCATTTATTCATTTTAAGTAATTGGCCTGAGCTGGAGGCCAGAGCTATAACTAATACGTAACTGGACTGAACCTCGTAAACATTAACCAGTAGCAGTGAGCTGTCATTTTTGACAGCTGAAGAGGGACACACTTCACTCTCGTCTTCGCAACGATCGGTGCAGCCGGCGTACGCGCTCCCGATAAACTATGTGTTAAAATCGTATTAATTCTGTGCGTTAGCATCTAGAACATTTGTGCATCATCCTAAATCATCAAACAAAAGTTCATCCCATCAAGTGTGTGTATCTACGTCGTGCCCGGGCCCGGCACATGGTGAGCGGTCAGAGGAGATCTTCTATCAAGGTGAGTCCTTCTTTGTCCTGCTGTCTGTTAGGTTTATGAGGAAAGAGGTCCTTTTACATTAAATACACAAAATTCGTAACTATTATTTCGACATACATTGTCATAAGAAAGCCCCATGTGGTAAACAGCAGTCTTGCCACAGATACCACGTCCACGAAGGCCAACGTGAAGCAGCGCCTGCTCTGTGTTTTCGACGAGCGAGCGAGGGTCAGCCCAATTGGGGCAAAGAGGATTAGAGGTTGGCAGCTCACTTGTGACTCTACTGGTGTTTGCAGGTGTCTTTGGGCGGCAGCAGGTAATACGCTCTCCATTAGGTGATCCGTCGGCTCCTCTGTCACTTTACACAAAAAAAAAACCATAAGAGTCGGCGCTTCACCACGTAGGTAGTTTAACAAAAAAGTCCATATACCTAATTACCGTTCAAGCTGTAATATAGCAATCAGAGATGTCCCCGCCGCGCCTGCGCGTCGGTAATGGCCGCCAATAAATTGTTATTATCCGGATAATTGCAGTTAATAATTCGCAATTACAGCGGAGGAGACCACAATGTTTATTTCTGGCGTGGGAAAATATTAAGCTTTCTCCTGTAACTTTTTGCAGGACATTATGTGGAAGAAAATACCAATTTCATGTAAAGCCTACGATCTACGTGCACTTAGGTACTACATACCTATATTGCGCATGCTTTAGTCAATCTATTAAAAAAGGAATGCAATATCGATTGCTTTCCTTTTTTTGTGTGATAGGTGGCAGACGATCATCTGACTGATCACCTGATGGTAAGCGTTTAGCGCCGACCATAGACACACACCTGCATCACCAATATTCACGAGTACTGTGCCAATCTTTAACCCCCTTTCCCCTTAATTCCCTATTTTAAAAGTTTCTTTTACCCGACTACGGCGGAGCAAAAAAGAAGGTTATGATTTTGATTTTAACGAAATTCTTAATAAAGCTGTTTTTTTCTCATTTTCTGTGCCCTATTAAGCGTTTCTAGTGGCAGAACAGAACGAAACGTTCGTTTATAGTGCCGAACAGAACTGAACGTTTTGTTTCAAAATACCACCAAGCCTTTATTACAACTTCACAGATTACGTAGGTAACATATTAGGTAGACTTTTCTACAAGTATTTTAAAGAAAGAGTTTAATATTTACACAAAAGGGTTTAAGCGCAATGAAATCATACAATTTCTTACAAAAACTTGCGAAGATTCTTCCTTATAGAAACCGGTATGAGCCCGTACAAATTGAGCCCCGGCCGCCGGCCAGTGCAGTAACATTTCACTCCTGGATGAGTCCGTCTGCAAATTGAATCTTAAGGGATCGGGGCAGCTCTTTAGCATAACGCTTTTTACACTATGCGATCTACACTCTGTGTGGAAACTTTTTTATACCTAAGTAAGTAATATGAAGTTTTCTTCCGTAAAATATTCACAAAAAGGTTAGTGTACCGGCAACCTATGCCGGCGGGATTCGGTAGACGTGGTTTGGTATTTCAAATGATGGACAAAGTAAAATTGAATAAAAATACTTATTTAATACGTAAAAAATTACATATTCGTACAATGTCCAAAAGGTGAGGAAAATTAGTGACAATGAAAACAAAAGACTCGCGAAATTAAAAAAAAGAACGCAGTTTTCTTCGAGCCGTAGAAAGTGGTCAAATGAGGTTTAGCAGAAAGGTTTTAGTCCTCGACAGTTAGAAAGAAAAAAGAAATCGATCCTCACGTTATGATGTCATACAAACCTCTACAATCGACCGATTCTCACCTAGGTTCAACAACGATGAATGTTTAACAGACTGTAGTGACCAGATAGGATGTTTGCGCGTCTCTCTCGTTTGTGGATTTCTCATTTACTTATCTTATCATTTAATTCCCGGTACGCTTAGACCATGATTCAGAATTTGAGGAGTCTTATAATTACGTCGAAAGGACACCCGTCTGACCTTCGCGATCTTTTATCAGGGGATCGAGACCATTTTGTTGAATCATGGTTACACGTGTCAGTAATTATCCGAAACGGGCAGGTTTTTCCTTATCGCTGATCTGATGATAGAAATACGCACATAGATTTGAAATGCAGAGGTTCAAAATTAAATAAAGTTTGAAATACTATCCTCGCTATCGAAAACTATCGCTTTGTCTCTTTCATTGTGATGCATTTGAAAGAGACAGAGCAATAGTTTACGTTATGTCAGTTTTCGATGTCAACTCATGGTAGCGCTACAGTTGTCATATCTATCATGATAGATTTTTTTCTTTATTTTTATCTGCAATCGTCTCTATAGCCATGATCAGATAGATATTTTTGGGGTGGATTGGGTTTAAAGTATTCATTTCCATTGAATATATCCATGAGCATGATTTATGTTATTATTACTGAACTTTCACTTTCGATTTTCAAGGTCCAGGATATGCCATCTTTACATTTATATCTAGGTAGATAAAGAGATCTTTGAATTCATGGATTCATTTCATTGCCTCGTTCCCGATTCGCATCGTCCACGTATCGTCCGTACTAAAAAATCCTTAACCCTCTTTACGCGTTTTGCGAGGACAATCGTAAAATATAATAGAACACGTCCATCCCTCGGGATAAGAAGGGTTTATGAGGCCCTCATATTCTTCAGGTTCTTGACCGCTCGCCTTTTTGTAGGACAGTTGCCATTTTTCAGGAGATATTTTCAGCTGAGATACCGACGTAACTACGTTTCATAATGGAAAGTTCGAGCAAATTACAGGTGTAATATTCATTAAAGTCCATTTATATAGGAGTCCAAGTCCTACTCCCTATGAGTCCTAATCTTTATACAAAATGAACAACGAACGACGTTGTGTGAAGTTTCAATTATTCTATGCGAATTTCCAAGTCGTAGAACAAATGCTGTTGAATCAGAATGATTGGTAGAAGACGTCGTTAAAGGGATGTCAATGTTCACAGGTACTGCAATTTAATCAAGGTAATAGGAAAGCACAAAAAAAAACAGTAACTATAATCTAAAGCTAAAATAAACTACCTACCAAAAAAAAAAAATTAAAACAGAGTAGGCCCCTGTGGCAATGTTCCCAAAATGCTTGCAGCATTACCTTGTTGGATAGCGATGGAAATTCGCTGGGCGAAGTAGCTGCCAGCTTTTGGGTCTCCCGTGACTTCAACTAAGCGCTTAGTTAAGTCTCGGAAGAAAGAGAGAGCATCGGGACCCACGGGCCCAGTGTTTCGACACCGAAAGCTACGAAGTGGTAGGTACCGGATAGATGCCTATACTTCGCAGCTTTCAGTTTATTAGATTAGTCGGTTAATGTATGTTTCTGTAACCGATTGTTTAGGGTAAGAAGCTTCACTAGTAAACCATGAGCAACAATGACTGGTGCATTTACAATGCACAGTAAAATTACGAAATCTAATTAATCTATAGAGTTCACATTGCAACATAAAACAACAGGTGTTTAAACAATGGTGTTTGTACAATTTGTAAACACGCTATAGAAAGGCTTATCGCTGCGGAAGTTTAGGAAAGCCTGTAAAAGCACATAGATCGACAGACTTGTAATATAAGTATACTCTTGAAATCTTTTAGTTTGTTTCCAAGTAGGGCCAACATTTGTAAGTATGTTTCGGTTAAGAAATCTTATTAGAGTTAACACGGAGTCTGAAAGTTCTTCGATTTTAGAGGCCCTAGATCATCAGCAACCCACGCTCGTCCACTGCTGGACATAGGTCTCCCCCAATGCACGCCACCGCTCCCGATGTTCGGCCACTCTCATCCAGCTCACTCCAGCCAGCCTTCGAATGTCGTCATCCCATCTTGTAGCAGGGCGTCCAACACTACGTTTGCCGAGTTGCGGTCTCCACTCAAGGACTTTACGGCTCCAGCGGTTGTCCCTAGAGGCCCTAGATATCGGATCGCATTTGTTTGAAATTACCGGTTTCTAGCACAGAAAGACTACCGCATATCATGCGACGTGTAATGGTTCCACTATCAGATCAAGGTAGCCATTGAGCTAGCAGATTGAGGTAGAACGGGTCGTGAATGAAGAGATTTAAAGTAGGTAACATATTTTTGAAAAATTATGCATGATTGCAAAAATTATGCAAATCCATAAATCATATTTACTGTGGGAGAGCCACGCTTCGGCATGAATGGGCCGGCTCGACCGGAGTGATACCACTGCCTCACAGAAAACCGGCGTGAAGCAGCCCCTGTGCTGTTTCGCCGAGTGAGTGAGGTACCGGAGGCCCAGCCGGAGGGGAAGGGGATAAAAGGTTGGCAGCGCACTTGTAACTCCACTGGTGTTGCAAGTGTCCATAAGCGGCTACAATTGCTTACCATCAGGTGATCCGCCTGCTCGTGTGCTACCTATCACATAAAAAAAAATTAATGCTTCGATAGAAAAAAATACTTAAACCATTATGTAAGAACAGCTCATAAATGCAAAAATCGTTTAGGTTGATGTAACTT
Organism: Cnaphalocrocis medinalis; assembly: GCA_014851415.1. Taxonomy (NCBI): domain Eukaryota; kingdom Metazoa; phylum Arthropoda; class Insecta; order Lepidoptera; family Crambidae; genus Cnaphalocrocis; species Cnaphalocrocis medinalis. Next base: position 15,947,881 of record CM026287.1, on the reverse strand, counting down.
ACGGGTAGAATATATTTTTTAAAAGGCTATGTAACGCATCCCAGCAACATCAAAACACCATGACTCGCCAAACTCAGGCTTTCTTGTTATTTGCTAAGGGCCTAAGCAATGATCCGTGAACAGACATTAGGACCTTACTTATCTGACCCGTTTAAAGGGTCTATAAGGGCGTGAAGAGGGTGTATAGATAGTTACAACCCTTTAAGAACTATTACTTGATCAGGATTTTATGTATAACTTTCTTTAGGTATTCCACGGAAAAATTGACAGCTATTTCTATTCACAGTTTACTTTAGGGTTCCGTGTGCTTACCTTAGGAGGAAAGAGGAGCGGTCGTACCTCACTTATTTTTAAGTAGATCAGGACAAACTAATTGTCATAAAAGATCAGTTTCAAATCTATACTATTTATAAAGAGGTAAATTCTATAAACAACGACAACAGGGCTCATAGGTAAACCGAAAAAGCAAAACACATGTGTGATGTAATTGACACTCAGCGCCATCTATTGGTTGCATGGGAAAATAATGTCCCGAAACGAATTGAGGGCGGGCCACTAGTTACATTATAAGAAGAATAAATACTTTGAGACCACATCACATGATTCTAGGTCCAAACCATCGATAGAGTAAAGTAATAGTCCTGGTCTAAACTAAGGCTTAGTCTTGTACTTTGAAAAAGGAACAACAACAAACATTTGTGTTTGTTTTAGGTTTAATCGTCCAGGTTTCTGAAGTAACACCTTTAGACTTACCGGCAACGACGAACAGTGCCGAGAGACGAGAAAATCATCATACATTTCTCTTGCCTTTTAGGTACTTTCAATAATGACAAAGTAAGTACCGCGGTCCATAAAGAGCCTGAATTTCTCGTAATTGCCGTGGCAAAAGACTGATATTTATATCGACCTCCTTGCATAGTAATATGAGACTGTTTACGTAGCACACGAGCAAACACAGCATTTGTGTGCATGTATTATGCTGCACAGACACGCGCACACAGCATGTGTGTGCAGTTATTTTGCTACACACAAGCGCACACAGCATGTGTGTGCAGGCATTATGCTGCACACAAGTGTACGGCGTGCGTGTGCGCAGGAACACGGGCGGCGAGCCGCGAACATTCCCGCAGCAAGTGCCCGATCACGATGCACAATTGTGCGATTGTGCTCGAGAGAGACAGGCTGGCTGCACACGAGGGACTGCGTGAGATGTGGCTTAGTCGACAAAAAAGTAAACCTGCTTGTTACTGTGTATAACATTATCACCTTATAATACTTTCCCACTGCAAGGCAAACGCCTCCATCATAGAAATCAAGTCATCGCTACTATGATGCCTAATGCGGATTGGTAAAATAAACACAGGACAGTTTCGGTACAGTACAGCTCCACTGTCTACCAATAGATGTCGCTGGCAGTAGATTGAATCACGCTTGTGTTTCGGATTATCGGTTTGTATATAAGGTTTGTCGATGTCTGTATAATTTACCTCTTAATAAATACATAGTATAGATAGAAGAAGATAGGAGGTAGACGAGCAGACGGATCACCTGATGGTAAGCGATTGCCGCCGCCCATAAACACCTGCAACACCAGTAGAGTCACAAGTACGCTGCCAACCTCTAACCCCTTTTCCCCCCTATTGGGCCTCCGGTACCCTCACTCACTCGACGAAACACAGCGCAGCCGTTGCTCTAATTTAATTAATTTTAGTAGCAAGCCTGTTGCCGGCCTAACCCGCCTAGGCCATACATAACAGTCGCAACAATAGCCCGTAATAAACTTTCTTTGTGTTCAATGCGCACGCACATTTTAATCGGCCAACAGCGCCCTCTGCGATGGATCCGTTCCACGCGGAACTAACTTAGCCCGATGCGGTGTGATGTGTGGGCGAAAATGTCTTAAACTATTATTTTGATTTAATAAATAAATTTAAATAAATTCACACAACATCTCATACATTGACCTGACTCCGTACTAAGTAGCTTAACCACTTGTGTTACAGATATCAGACAACAGAGGATCACAAATAAAATACTTAAATACATATATAACACCCAGACACTGAACAAACCCAAGTGTTCATCACACGAATGTTTGTCCAGGGTGGGGATCGAACCCACGACCTTTGGCGTATGATGCAGGGTCACTACCATTGCGCCAACCGGCCAGGTTTAACGTCGTAAAGCCCAGACAGCAGAAACAATAGAGAATCAATTGGTTTATGCCTTTTAAAAGGCTTTTGGGTCTTACGACGTTAGGACAAAGTTAAGTGTAATCAAGAGATAGGTAGTTTCGATCCATTGGAAAAAGAACAAGAGACTTTTAAAGCGACGTTCGAATTATAGCACTTTTTTATGTGATAGGTGGCTGATGAGCAGACGGATCACCTGATGGTAAGCAATTGCTCCCGCCCTTAGACACCTGCAACACTATTAGATTCACAAGTGCGCTGCCAACCTTAACCCCTTTTCCCCCCAATTAGGCATCTGGTACCCTCAATCGAGAGCTCTCACAGCGCAGGCGCTGCTTTACGCCGGTCTTCTGTGAGGCGGTGGTTTTTACTCCGGCCGAGCCGGCCCATTCATGCCAAAGCCCTTACCGTTTTATCCTTCATATATGTAATATATTTTTAAGGTACCTATTTATAGTGCTTAATGTAAATGAGTTGATTTAATTTGTATCGTGTTGTGATATCCAAAATAATAAAAAAAAAATTGTCGGAATAGTGGTTTATAATGTATGTTTTGTTTTGCTGAGTATGCTTAGCTACTTGTTATATTTATCTATTCAATTTCTATCTGTGTGAAGTGATTTTTTTTTGTCAAATACTGTTGTTAACTTAATATGAATTGTAAAATCTTGGTCTTCCTAATATAAATAAATAAAATAAATAAATAATTAACAGGTAAGTATTTCTATTTCTTATTATTTGCTAAAGTTTGCTAAAGTTAACTGAAAAGGCTAAACATTTGCGCAACGTAATAAAAGTCTAGCTATTGGTAGAATTTAAATCTAAATCATTCTAAAAAACTGAGTAGGTATGTACCATTGCTCATCTTGAGGGTTTCCGTGGCAAAGTAAAGACGGCCCCAGCGGAGCCGAGCCTTCGCATCACGCGTAACTCTAACTAGGCACTATCACTAACCATATAGCATTTTATTTGGCGCCTTGTGTACGGTGACCAAGCGTTAGGTATCTAAAAATCGGAAATAATTAAAATCACACAACATCTCATACATAGACCTGACTCCGAACTAGGCAGTTTAAGCACTTGTGTGACAGATATCACAAATATAATATAACACCCAGATACTGAACAAATACAAGTGTTCATCAGTATCAACCTATAAACTGTCCCACTGCAGGGCAAAGTCCAAATCAGGTTATCGCTACTATGATGGAATTAATCACCACGCTTGCCTAATGCGGATTGGGGATCACACACCCCAGCTATGTTCAAAAAATTCGAAACATACTTTTGCTCGACCCGGCAATCGAACCCGAGACCCCGGTACTTAAACCAATGGGGCGTCAAAATAACGATGTAAATTAAAAAAAAAATGTTAAATTGCGGGATTGCAGATGTTACACGTATAATAGATCTCGCAATTACCTATTTAGGCATAGGTATAATAGACAAATGTTAAAATTTTGACATGAATTTCCATTCTTACTATTTGATTTAATATACTTTTACGTACATACATTTTACATAAGTAGCTATCAAGTTAATACATATAAGTCACACTACTATAAAAAAGGATCGGTATACAACGAAACGACGTTTTCCTATTCATTTAGTAGGTATTCATCAATCGTTAGGATGTCTCTATCGCGTAGTATATCCTCTTAAACGTTATCGTCCCACAGGAGCCACGTTTCGTGGCGGCCCTACTGCCACCCTGTGGGAAATCATCTCGCGGAGAGCGTGTGGACGTGCCATTACATTTGCTTTATCGCCTCCGAGGGACGGGGCTGCTGCCGCCAACACCGACGAGCCAGTTTTATGTGCTTAGAATAAAGTCTCAGTCGTTATAGAACTAGCCTATAGAGCCTATAGAGGCAAGGCAAGATTTTTTTTGTCTTTCTTTACATATAAATTACTACACTTGGCAGCAAAGAAACCGGTCACTAATAAGCCTAGCATGAACTTTTCAAGAAATCGTATCCTACCCGCTAGGATTACGCTCGTTCTCAGCACAAAGCACCTTCGATGACGTATCGTATCTAACCATTTCCTTTTAAAATGTATTGGATACGTTAGCTGTATATTCGGCAGGCGAGGAGCTTGTGTTGCGTTACTATACTTTCTGATTTTTGTGTGATTAATTTAGTTTTGCTTTCGTATGACAAACAAAACTTTTCAATTTTCATACATATGGTTTAATACGCTATGATTGCTAGACCTACTGTTGATTTTATGATACAAAGAAAGACTTCAGTACTTACATTTTATGCACCTACTTTCTGCTTGATGTTTCGGCTGCGTTACAGCAGTCGTGGTCACAACTCGCGGTGCACGGCGACGTCTGATTGGGTTCCGGCTATGAATCTTCGGATACCCTCACATTTCTTCCTATCAAATTGCCACTGGATGATATCATGAAGTTATTACACTATTCAAACGGTATCGGCATTTGTTTGATTTTATTGTCTTATCTAATCATTAGCACTACGTTTGGAACAATACACAGTATTATATCAATGATAACTTTTTTATGAATTTAATATTTACTGATAATGACAAAATACTAATACTAAACTCTGGTTGCGTCATGTAAGATTACTAGCAGTCATTACGGTCTATAGTCCCATAGCAATTGTAATCGGGTTGTATTCAGTTCAATGAAACTGTAACTAAGTTCGTGTTGTTTATTTCTTGGGAGCGATAGGTAGCTTAGTGATTAGTGTATTATAAACACTTTTCATACGGAGGATTCCTGGTTCAAATTCAAGCATGCATCTCTGGATTTTTCAAATCTAAACGCATTATGCATCCTTAGATTATGAAACTTGCTCGCTAAGATGAGAGGAATTATTTATTATTATAATATTTAGATGTCAGTAGATAGACAAAGTCAACAATTTGAACACAAAAAAAATTGCATAGAAAAGACATCAACGAGAGCTATTTAGCAAAACTTCTCTGATTATTATCTCTAAGATTCCGCTTGCACCAGATTTTGAAGATTTACTCCCCTATTAACTAGTTTAACACCCCCGGTGTTAAACTCAAGTGTGCGCAAGAATTCAAGATCCTGGCACGCTTAGGTACGCGTACTTAGGTAAGTGGACTTAACATCGTAAGGCACAGACAGCAGACACAGTGAAAAACCAATTGTTTTATGCCTTTTGATAAGCTTTTGGGTCCTTGAGACGCTAAGGACATATCACCTACTATATGAGGAAGTAAGTACGAAGCGATTTGCTTCCACATTTATCATGTGGACAGCTAAGGAATGTCCTTGCCGTAGCCTGTTTTGGACAACTTTAAGGCAGCATGAACTGGCACCTTCTAGGCAAACGTGTGTCATCCTACATCGTCACTTTCTTAGAGGTCACTTTCCATCATTTAATTGTGATCAAGCGTTGGTCTATGGTACAGTTTAAAAAAAATGAGGATTCAGATCAACAAAAACACAGGTTCCGTATATTAATGTAGTTTTATTTTTAAATAAATATAACCAATAACATTTATTACATCACAGGAGCAGGGTATCATAAAAACACAAGTCAAGTTCATAGCAAATACTCTACAACGCATTCCTGGACGGACCATAGACAAGGAGTTAATAAACTGTCATTGCGCGTTGTCTATGCCCCGCCGTAGAACGATGCCTCAATTGACAAATCCCTTACACATATAAAAATTATACACTACAAAATATATTTTATTATATAAATTAATACTTATGTTGTATGAACAAGTACAGTTGCGGACAAAATTGTTTCTTTTTTACAATAAAACGACCTTTGTCAGAATGCATTTAGGCCTTTCAATATTGTGCGTATTAAACTTATGCCGTATTGATTAAATTGATTTAAATTATAGCCAAAAATCGTTGTGAAATATTTTAAAAATAATATTGAAACTTGTATAATTTCAATGATTGCAATAAATACGGTGGAACATTTATTTTGTAGATGAAAGTATTAATTGATATGATTATTCCAAAAAATGGTGCTAATACGATAGAATAGTACAAAATAATACAATATTAATTAGGTATTATTATGGTTTGAACGTAATAAACAATATTCACATATACTATTCAGTAAAATACAAACTGACTATGACTATTACGTTCTGATAATATTTGATTTGGAATATTTTTTGGTCATTTTTTTTTTCAAAAAGTGTTAGATTTCTTATTTTTATTTGTAAGTACATAACATGGTATTTTTTGTACTGGTGGCTTTTAAAATTCCTGTTGAAGGTTTTTATACAAAAAACGAAGGTGAAAAGATTTTTTTTGTCTTTCAATTGTGTTTTAGTTTGATATATCGGTGTTTAGATATTATACCTATAGTATTGATTGAATTAATATATATGTGACTTTTAAAAAGCCACCGCTACAAAATCATCAACAATATTATAAAAATCATATCGATTGTTAATCTTACAAAAACGAACAAAAAGTATTCCAAACTCCCTACAATATTATGAAACCTAAAGATATGCATAACTAGAAACAGGTTAATAGATAGATCTACAACTAAATACACTTTTTACAATCCGTTATATTACGATCAAGCGAAATCCTAAGTCATTTTTAAATAGGTATTTTTATTTATATGATTAATTAATCTTTCATTTAAAAATATGCCACATCTTTAACCACTTTATTTTGAATTATATTTAATGCGCAATCATAAGTGTAAATTAAGCACCGCAAGTTTTAATTACGATAACACCAATTAAGTCGTGAATTATGTATTTTTAATCACAGTTTACGCGCAAATAGAATGATGAATATATCCACACCTCGTAATTATCATAGATACGGTAATAAATTAAAGTTTTTGATGAGTATTATTTATAACATCGTTCAGTAATAAAGCGGTAATTCGAACGGCCGGTGATTGCAGGCATGCGGCTTTAAACTGTTGGAACGTGCATCAATATGATTTACCTACCATTGTGCACTTAACTGTACTTGAGATTGATATTGACAGTTCAATTGGTATTGATTACACCTCTCAACACGAGTGTACCTACACATGTAGTTTATCTACTGGGAACTTTGCAAGTGAAATTTTTGAGGTTAAAAACAAATGAGTTAAGATGTTGAGGTGAAGAGACCTTAAAACAACTATACGAAACTAGATGTTCGGTCATTAAAGTTTGGAATCCTGTAATGTGCCTTATTTTTTATGAGTTAAGTCTGTAATTGCCATCGTGGGCGTTTTTATTTTGGCTTTTGGCGCTAATCGGTTTAAAAACATCGTGAGAAAACTTGCATACGTTAAGTGAAGTAGGTGTTCTCAAACCAAGTGGGTTAGCATAGTAAGACTGATGCCTTTTCACCCTTTGCGTAGGGGTAGGCTCGTGGCCCACAGTGGGGACATGAATACGGCTTTCGACACTTAAGGGCATTTAAAACAGTTGCTTAAGTGAAACGTCGGTGATCGAATAATGTGGCATATTTTTATGAAAGTAAGCTTAGATATAACATTATAACTTAGTAAAGCTAATAATACTGTACATACCTTCAGTTAGGCAACGCGCTCTGTCAAAATCTCTCCCAAACATTAATTAATTGCAGATAGAAAAAGAATTAAGTACCTTATCTGTACAGTGCAAATGGTACTTTGGCAAGATTCACTTATAAATTAAAATGGAAAAATAAAAAAAAACATCATCGTTAAATATCGACTGTTAGCGCAAAATGTAGAAAATCTAACACTATTCACTATATAAATTATATACGCAACCCTTACCAGTAATATTACTTATTAAATGAGGTACGTTAAACCATTGTGACTATAATCTGTGGAGATGAATCATCTACGACCTAGATCTAAATTGTACAATCACCTACAAAAGACTTAACAACTGTCAACGTGACATTTACCACATTGACAGTTGCTGTCATTTGAAAAGATGTCTGTTGTACTAAAAACAAATTAACATGCGCATTTTGAATATAAAATAACAATTATACAAAAATGCAATTAATGGAACGAAACTCTTTAGTCTACAATTAATTAATCTATTCAAATAAATAATATTAATAATGTACACATTTGTAACGAAATCCTAGGAAGGAAACTTCACAGAATATAGTATCTTTCGCTTTTTTGGTATAAAACTGACGATTAAAAATGTTTGCGAATAAAAATGCTAAGTCTTATCATAAATATAAACGAGGAGGAAAATAAATAGCACTAAACTGGTTCCAACACTAATATTTATACTGATAATACCAATCACTTAATTGATAGATTGGGTCAGTAAGAATTCTAGTAAACATTTTTGTACTAGGTCTTATTCGCTCTCTTTGTACTCTTAATGAGGTACTTATTCCCAAAATCTGAACAACATGTCTTTGTAATGAGGTAATTATTAACCAAAGGCAAAATCCTAAAGGATATAGGTAGTTATCAATTCGACTGTATGTTTATTAAATAATATTTAAGTACGTTATCAGTGCTACATTTTCCTTCTCGCTCACATCTACAGTAACGATACCTACTCAGACTAGTTATTATTGAAACGTTATTGTAAACAGCACATATAATGGCAGTAACAGTTAAATAGCGATCAATTCACAACTGCACGGAACAAAGACGGATTAATGGCCGTTAACAAGAATACAATCAAGTGGCGGGTTTGTCAAGATTCTTAAATATGTCTGGATTTAATTTTATATTTTTAAAGGTTCTATATTCGACTGTACTTATGTCATCGTACGTACACATACTTACTCGCTTTTTTAACCATACATAGGAAACAAATTACAAAAACTAAACTCTGATTTTTAAACTAACAATACAGTAATCGTTTCCGATGTATAGGAATTACATCTAAATAAACTTTATTTGCGTAAGTTTATAGACAACACTTACAAAACACAAAAGGTTTTTATTCCACAATTACTTATTAATTATTCAATGCTCGTGGTATTCAAGAGTGCTTTTTGTTTTTCAAATAGGTATCAATCTAATGATTGTGTTATCAAAGGTATAAGTCTAACATCAGTTAAGGATTAAAGACATGTTCAGCTTACGATGAATAGAAACATTTTGGAATAACTGCTCATCGAAGATATTAGCATAAATAAAGCAGAAAAATAATAATTTGTGGGAAAAAATGTAGGAGCCACTTAAAAATCTCGCAAACCCACCACTTCCCTCTAGCTATTCACACGGTTGGTTATTTTAATCGTCGCTTGCGCACGCGTTTCTTTGCCTCGTCAAAATGGCGCCCGGGGCCAAAATGGCGGCCGTGTCTAGTACAAAATGGCCCATTATTATCAAGCATTGACTGTTAGATATATAGGGGAACTGGTATACTTGTTAGCTACTGCAACCATAAAGTACCAGTCAAAACATTATTGAAAATAAGTACATTATATCATTTTACAGCAATAATTGCTATTATTAGATTGTAAATCATCCTATTAACTCCTACCTCCTACTTTTAGCCAAAGTTACTAGCAATGAGAGTAACAAAAAAAAATACGGTAGGTTCTCAGGTAAAATTGTATACTTCAGTTCACCATTAAACATACCTTCTACAAAGTCAATGATAAGTAATAATGGGGCACCATGTACGGTAATTCACCATTCACGGGGTGATTAAACCGATGAAAACCATCGTGGACGCTAGACTATGCTAGACGATCGATGGCGAGTGGTTTACCGAGGACACCATAGCTGGCAACCAGTGGCGGTGTGTACGACGCCCAGTGTCTGTTGATAGTGGGCGTTGACCGCAAAGACCACAGCTGATGGCTGGTGTATGGTCTGGTGTATCACAAACGCGGCAGTTGGTGGGTGGTTGACCACGGAATTTACCACGGCTGGCAGCTGGTAGGTGGTTGACGGAGGCCACAGCTGGCGGGTAGTGACCTCGGACGCCTACCGATAGTTGGGTGGTTGACCGCGGAAGTCACCACAGCTGGCAACCGGTTGGAGTTCCACAGCTGGTGGCTAGTGGCGGATGTGTTTGGCTTTAGTGGCAGTTGATGGCGCGTCGCTGCAGCCGGCGGATGCGCCGGTGCCAGTCGTCGCGCCACTCCAGCAGCAGCGTGCGGTCGCCCACCGTCAGCCCGGGCAGCCCTGTTGAGTAACCTTCTTTTTCCACTCCTAGGATTAGGTATGACCTGGGGAAATAGAAAAGTTTCATTAATTAGAGTCCGAACACTACGCGTCTTTTTGGATGCGACGGAACGCCAATCCATCCTATAGCATGAGAACGGTGATCCTCTGGAATTCTCGGTGTCCCTCTGATGGATTATCGATATTCCATAGAGTTCATTTAATCTACTGAATCGCGTGGCTCAAGGGCCAATGGGCACGGCACATTGCGAGAAGAACATACGGCCGGTGTGGGGCGGAAAGGTGCTTGAGTGTAGGCCGCGTACAGGAAGTCGCAGACGTAGCAGATCTCCCACAAGATGTACCGACGATCTAGTGAAGGTCGCGGGAATTCCTTGGATGTGTGAACACATGACCGATCTGTGTGGAGAACATTGGGGAGGCCTATGTCCAGCAGTGGACGTATTTTGGCTGAAATGATGATGATGATGATCTATGTGGTGTCGACGCGCGCTGAACGTGTAATACTCGCAACGTCTCGGTGGGGTCTAGTCACGCTGAGCGTGTGAGACTAGCAAACCTTTGCGGCGTCTACTCACTTGTTGATTTTGAGCTTAGGGCACTTGCAGGCGAGGTCCCTGGCGCGCACGTGCAGCGCGACGGTGCCCCGGCGCAGGCGCGAGCGCGGCGCGCGCTTGTACACGGCCTGCACGCTCAGCGTCAGTGGAGCTACTGGCGAGTGTCTGCGGCGTCTACTCACTTGTTGATCTTGAGCTTAGGGCACTTGCAGGCGAGGTCCCTGGCGCGCACGTGCAGCGCGACGGTGCCCCGGCGCAGGCGCGAGCGCGGCGCGCGCTTGTACACGGCCTGCACGCTCAGCGTCAGGCGCGCCCACTCGCCGCCCGCGCCGGCGCTCGTCTCGCGACCTACCACCTTGCCCATTATGACTGGAACAAACAGTTTGTGTTAACAAACGAACAATTAATGCAGTGAGCGATGGTGGCTTAGTGAATAAGAACATGTGCCTTCCAGTGGTCATACGTTTGAGTGGTTTAAGTACCCGGCTGCGATCTCGGGGTTCGATTCTCGGGTCAAGCAAAATTACGTTTCACATTTTTCAAGAGTTTGTGATCACCAATCCGCATTAGGCAAGCGTGGTGATTAAGCCTAATCCCATCATAGTAGCGTTAATAAGTGGTACAGTGGCACAGTGTAGGTACTGTATAGGCTAAGCTACTTATAACTTTTAAGTAAGTATAATTGAGATTTTGATGTTAACTTTTCAGTAATAAGGAAACAGAAGACTGAGTCGAACTTATGTCTGAAACAAAGTGAGGCGCTATTTGTTTATAATGGGGATACCCACCGTAGTCTCGGCTGCAGAACTTGTTGAGGTTTAGCGTGCGTGCGCCTGCGCGGCACCGTCCGCACTGATCCGCCGCTGCAACACACGTCATCATCATCATCATTACCGTACTCATCATCATCACCGTACTCATCATCATCACTTGCAAAGCTCTGTTCACTTTGTATGACAACCTTTTTATTCATACGGCGGATTCTTAGTGGTTTAACCCGTTATTATAATCGGAGACTTAAAGTTAGTCACAGCTTAAAATAGTGCTGTCACTTTTCTTAAGTTGTACAAACAATAGTGACAGCATCATTTTTAAACCAAGATTAACTTTAGGCTGTGCTTTAGAGCACGTTTTGTAAATAATGCACTTAAAAAATCATCAAAAGGTTCAGGTGGGACTCGAACCCACAATCACACAACCTTCCACATACCGGGAACCCGTACTAAGTCAACGAATTTTGTAAGTGCTTGATTCGCCATGAGCTGACGATAGTCTCATCAATATTGTAGGCATAATTTCTGTAAAACATTAACCTATACAAAAATATGAAACTGGCAAATTAATAATTTGATTTTAGTACAGCAATTCTTTGAAATTTATTCTTAAGTAAATAATTCACTTTTAAAAAAATCATCGAAGGGAAAAGAATTGTGAGTTCGAATCCCAGTGCTTTGGCTATGAAATCCTAAAAAGATAACTAAGATGATTAAGGATTAAGTAAGACGGTGAGCAATTATAACTAAATGGAATAGTTTAAACAGGTATTACAATAAAAATGGTAGAATTTTACATAACACTTTTATGATTATAGTATAAAACTCAAATGAATTACCTTCCATTGAGCACTGACACAGAACAAACAGATGAGTTAATGAGATGTAAATAAGCTTACAAATAACTTAAAACACTATACGAAACTGAATCACACAATCATGCAACATTAAATACCTACACCTACATATTGGAAATTTTCTGCCAATAATTTGGGGTTTATTACAATAATTTGGGGTTTATTACCCAAATCTTAAGAGTTACCTCGATTTTCCATTCAATTCAATTCAATTAATTATTCATTAACAATATGTTACGCTGATTTTTAATCAGAGTAAACTGTCAGATGCCAATGTGTTATTCCCATACAATATTAACACTCAATTTGACAGATACAAAATGTCAAAATGTAAGTATAGAAACTTTTGCATCTGTCAGTTTAGAGGTACTCCACCTGATTAAAAACTTATATCAAACATATATCTTGCATAAATCACACAACTGCTTTAGATTTTACTTAAGGGACAAGAAATACGAATGAAATTTATTATTATGACTATTGTATTTAATTAATAATAATTGTTATAAATTTTAAATTCGCTGCATATTTGTACGCCAGATGGCAGATCACGGAGAGCATTATTAGTATTATATACTTACATCTTTTATACCTGTGTATCACAAATAAATAATTTTGAATTTGAATTTTTGAAAATCATTTTTTAATAGGCAAGATTACGTTTTCCCACATTGAGATAGCCCAATTTAATTTATAGTGACACTAACGCTAATGTATAAAATCTAACCTCACTTCCAAGATTTACTAGCTCACTTCGCTAAAAATTATACCACGTTTAAATAATAAATGCCGTTTAAATGGTCGTAAAAATGAAAATATAGTCCCATTTCCATAATTTGTCACGACGTTTCATTTGTACCCGATGAATATTCATGAACGAAAGAATACTTAATTAGGTAATAATATAGGTTTTGTTAATTAAACGAAACAAAATGGGGATAACTGCATTAATTATGAAACCGCTGATTTATTTACTTTATGAATAAGCCGTGGGCCATAATAATGAGATTGCGTTCTGTTTTACGTAATTCTGTAAATAATTAAACGCTTTTAAAGTAATTATCAATTAATTTGTATTAAGAGTTTTGGTATTAAGAGATTTTTAATAACTATCTTTTTAGCTTTTAAAATATTAAAACGTAGCCGAAACGTCAGAGAGTAAGTACAATACAATGTACTTAACAATAAACGTTTTAATATTTTATAGTTTTAAATTATGATTGTAGGTAGGTACATGTTTAGCAATACTAATTCTATGTATGGAACAAGGTACACAATTAAGACTAAAGTGCAAATTAATAAAAAATGTAAGAGTGTAAGTACAAAAGAATGATTTATAATGTAAAGAAAAATCAAGAACTCATCACCGTATTAAAATAAAAATTTAATAAAAGTACGTACACTCCTTTCAACACCACTCGATCACGTAAATTATATATGTAATTAGCTTTAATAGGTATAGACTACTGGCCCGGCATCAGTTTCATGCTATTTCAGTATTGCTTCTAATACATTATTCCGCAACGCCGTACAAAAATCATGCGACAAGGGGAAAATACCAAGGGTTGCTACCCCCTCTCTTTCTGTGGTCCTCAGTTGGACCGCTTACAAGTGACGGCATAATGCTGAATCTTATTATTTTATGCTCTTATATCGTTCTACATAGGTCATCTGGTGGTTCAAATGACCCATAATTTTTTTAACACGGGCCAGTAGTCTAGTACGTTTATTATATATTTTTAGAGCAACTGTATCTATTTATAAGTTAAATGTTTTTTCAGAAAAGAAAATAAGAATAATAAATTTTTTTTAGCCACGTTTGTAGGATGACCCGGAGAGGTGGACCAAAATCATTACACATTGGCAGCCAGCAGGACGTCGTCTGACAGGCAGGCCCAAAAAGCCACAGTCACTTCTCCAACAATCGGCAAACCACCGTACAAACAGAGTGCAATGGCGGGATTCATGGGAGGCCTATGCCCAGCAGTGGGACAACGTAGGCTCGCAAAAAAAATACACACCTATAGCCTAGGTAGGTAGGTTTTGGATGTTTTTGGAGAATTTATGAAACAGAGTTCATAGTAGGGATACAATAAGATTAGAAACATCTCCTTTCCCCACTATCAAAAGTTTAATTTACATTCATCGAGGTTAGTTTTAAAAGCAAGTTTTAAAAGCAATTGTGGGAGAGCCATGCTTCGGCATGAATGGGCCGGCTCGACCGGAGTGATACCACTGCCTCACAGAAAACCGGCGTGAAGCAGCTCCTGTGCTGTGTTTCGCCGAGTGAGTGAGGGTACCGGAGGCCCATCGGGGGGGAAGGGGATAAAAGGTTAGCAGCGCACTTGTGACTCCACTGGTGTTGCATGTGTCCATGGGCGGCGGCAATTGCTTACCATCAGCCGGGCTAAGATGCGCAACACGAGATAATTTTGTCGACACTCGTATTGCGTCATCGCTAGTTGCTTCTCGCTCACCTGACAGGGCGAGGAGCGGGATAGAAGGGTACGCTCTCGCGAACGAGAGTCGACAAAATTTTGTCGCGGTGCGCATCTTAGCCCGGCAGGTGATCCGCCTGCTCGTCTGCTACCTATCACATAAAAAGGCTACGTGATCGAGTGGGTTGCTTTGTGTGTGGTGAGGCGAGAGTGCAATGAAGTTCCACTTACTACTTACCCCGCCCCGGCTCGCCGTCTACCGCCTCCATGGCCTGCACAGCGGTCACCACCCGGGGGATACCTGTGGCATAAAACACGAGGGTGAAAAAGGTGTCCATTAAAAAAAAAAAATAAATTGAGACAACATCACATACATTGTCCTGGTCCCAAACTAAGGTTTTCCCTTGTACTATGGAAACCAGAAACAACGAAGGGACCACAAACACCCAGACCCAACACAAATATCTGTTTCATCAACAAACATTTGTGTTGGTGCAGGAATCGAACCCGCGACCCTTGCGTCTCAACCGGCGTTCAAACCATTGCGGCAAATGGGTCGTCAATAATGAGCAAGAGGAGAGCCCACGTTGCAGTTACAACAGACGAACAACGGAAACAACCTAAGATTGCCATCCGCATACCATATGCGGGCGCGTCAGACAATGCCAGCGCGCACCAAGAGGTTTAGATCCACATTCCTGCCCCGAGCTATCAAATCATGGAATGCCCTCCCAGCTCATGTGTTTCCTCCTTCTTACAAATTATGAGTTTTTAGGCGGGGCGTGAAACGGCATCTCAGCAGGCCTTTAGGGTGAGGATGACAGACTTAATAGTTTGTTCTTTTGGCCCTGTCAACCTCATATTTGGATCTCACGGCCGCTTACCATCAGGCGGAGTGACGTCATCTTAATTATCCTCAATATACGGGGTGTATCCATGAACGTTTACATCCCATTTACCACGTGTTCTAACAACCATTCTGAACAACATTTGTTCAACAATTTTTTAAAATTAATCGAAAAAATTTTCGACTCCACAAATGACAATACAAAATTATCCAGTCACGTGACTGACTTTATATGAAAAGTTGAAATTTTTTTATGCGAATTTGCAAAAGTCATAGAGCAAATGTTGTTCAGAATGGTTGGTAAAACAGTGGTTAAAGGGATGTAAATGTTCACAGATACACTGTATATAAAAAAAGAAGAGAAAGAGACTTACGTATACAAGGAGCGATGTGGCTCCTCGACTGCTGGTAGCCCTTGGCACAGCGGTTGCAGGTGGTCCCCGTGACGCCGTCCTTGCAAGGGCACTGGCCGCTCGTTTGGTTGCACGTCTTCCCACTCGCTCCCACTGGGTGGCAGTCGCATGCTGCAGAAGAAATATAGGTTACAAAAATGCTGGCTGTTAGTTTGAGGACTTACTATGTTGCTATAGATATCTCCAATGACTGCAGTTTAGCATCACTATATTAATTCATTAATTCATTAGGTAATGAATTAATAATACTTTTTATTGCACACAATCATCCATTTTACGAAAATATAACTTAAGCAGTTATATTTTCGTAAAAGAAGTCACAATTATTTTGGATTTCAATGCTAAAAATTGAGGGAATTAATACGATTTCTAAAACACCAGTGAACCACAAAACTAGATGTAGAGGTAAAAAGAACCTATCTTCTATCTATACTATTTTTATAAACAGGTTAATCTCATAGTCTATGTTAAGGTAAACCGAAAACACGAAATACTCGTACTTGCGCGATGTAATTGACTCTCAACGCCATCTATCGCTACTCGTAAATGAGGGTGTGGGGCGGGTAAAAACTATTTTTTTTTTCGGTATTAGTTTGAAAATCGCACCCAATCTTCTAGACCGACCTACAACATCACCGCATCCCCGAACTATAACATTGCCGACCCAAAACACCGATACAACGGAATAGGATTCCTTTCAATTTCTTTTCTAATCCCGACAATGGCGAGTCCGAGTCGATTACAGCGAAGTGTCGCCGACCCTTGCCCCACCACTTTATGGGGGTGCGAGCGACTTCCCCAAGGTGGAATTATGTTTTCGATTTGCTTCTTTGTTATTTTCGAGGTTTACAAAAGGTTTGTTGGAGATTTTATTTTAAGCGTTCGAAGAGAAAGAAGATTTTGGATAAGTTTGTTTATTAAAATTAGGTACTTTTTAGAGATGAGATAGGTCTTTTTAGGACAGTCAAGTTGAAATATGTCTCTGTAAATTGCACTTGTATCATGAAATTCAAAAAGGCTATAATTTAACTACAATAATCTAACCTAACAGCAAAATTAGTCTAAGTGTGCACCTAAAAATCTTTGATGTGCACAAGTAATTTTAAGGTAAGGTTATACTTTGGTATTCAAATGTAAAACCGATATTTCGGCTATGGCGGCCCATCTTAACGATCAGCCACCGACGCAGGACATTCATTGCACACAAGTGTGTGCGCAGATACGTGCACTCTTTATTCCCTTACCCTCATATTTCAATGGGATGCCTGTGATACGACCAAAAAGGAATTAAGTAGGAACAAGCTTAACGTGCTTTCCGAAGTCTGGAAAATGACGTCATTTTCCAGACTTCGGACTGGCATTGACGACCGTTTGGCGTAGTGGTTTGAGCGCCGCAAGAACTAGCCGCAATATTAGTCTTGAGTCTGGGTGTTTGTGGTTCCTTCGTTGTTTCTGGTTTCCATAGTACAAGAGAAAACCTTAGTTTAGGACCAGAACAATGATTTATTTATTATTATTTACTGAGAAATTATCAACAGAAACACTCAGGTAATTTTGGCTCGACTCAGGGATCGAATCTGGGGCCCCAAGCGCAGCGGTCGCTTTAAAGTGCGACCGACTACCCACTGCGCCATTGTATAGCAGTCAAAAAAATGGCATTAGGTCTATAGCAGACACAAATAATATTTCAGATTAAAATATAGTTGTATAAGGAAAATAATTTTCCCATTCCACATCCCCTATTTTTAAAGCCACAATGTTTATTTTCCCCGATAACATATCGGCGAGAACCCATCGTTTTCCTGCCAGTAGCGTCAGCGCAAACAAGCGGGCCCCATGGGAGCGATTGGCAGGGGCCGGCCCGGTTTATGGGGCCACCTCGCTAACTCGCGGTTACATCCAGTTCGTCCGTTTTATGGGGTTTCGGTGTTTGGATGTTTTCGAATCGTTTGGATCGGGTTTGGATAGGGTTGGTGTTTTTTTAGGAAGTTATTTTTTGATTTGATAAAACTTTGTTTGAAAGGAACTATTTCATAGGTGTCTGAATATTTTTTTATTCGGTACGCTGAAAAAAATGTCTCTTATTTTTTTGTTATTGGAATCGATTCTACTCTCCATACCGATTTTTAAACTAACGACCGACATAAAAAACTAAATAATGTAAAGGTTTAAAACTGATGCTGTCACTTTACCACTTTAGTTTATTGACATTAGCAGAAATAAATTGTCTACCCTTTTACGGCAATGGGAAAATAGTTGCCGCCTGATTATGAACCTTATGTATCAATACTATAAGAGCAAAAATCAATAATTTTTTTTTGTTGATTTTTATCCTATTAAGCACGGTAGCAGCCAAAACAAATCAAAGCTTTAGTCTCCGTTTTATAATAAGGGCGAATATGTTTAAAAAATTTGTTTGTTTGTGGTCTTTTGTTCAGTGTTTATCTTGTTTTTGTCCTAATAAATAAATATATGTATAAAATTTCAATAACGCTTTTATCTCGTATCCGCTTATTGACAACCCTAATCTAAAATACGATTCATATTATTATTAACTTGTTTAGTATTCATTACAAGTTAATGTAATGACAATAGTGATATTAAGCTTTAGCACTTGCAAATAGCAGTCTCTCTGAATTGGAGCCAAAGCAATGGCTTTTAATTTTATTGCCCAATTTTTTCACGCGACAGCCAATAAAACAGATACAGCCAGTGTTTGAAATTTAATACAAAAAACTCTAAATATTTTAGCTTACCGCAGTGGGTTACAAAATTGCGAAAAGTACGTATGTAATTTTTTTACGTGATAGGTGGCAGACGAGCAGTCGAATCACGCCCGTAGATGTCTACGGAACATATTGACATTCATAAAAAGTGTTCTGTATGAACCTAAGTTACACAGAAAACCGGCATGAAGCAGCCCCTGTGCTGTGTTTCGCCGAGTGAGTGAGGGTACTGGCTGGAGGCCCACCCGTGGGGGAGGGGATAAGAGTTCGGCAGCGCACTTGTGACTCTACTGGTGTAGCAGGTGTCCATGGACGGCGCCAATTGCTTACCATCAGGTGATCCGCCTGCTCGTTTGCCACCTATATCATAAAAAAACCTCTAATTTTTTTAGCTCGCTGCACAGCGGGTTAGAAAATTGCAAAAATTGCGTGGGAGCTTTTTTTATGTGATAGGTGGCAGACGAGCAGACGGATCACGGTAAGCGATTGTCGCCGCCCATAGACATTGGCAAACCCAATAGAACCACAAGTGCGTCGCCAACCTTTAACCCCCTTACCCCCCAAATGGGCTCCAAAGCGACAGTTGTAGACGTAACAGGGAAGTACACGCTGAGTTGAGATTTCAACTTTCAAATACCGACTATGATGAGATTGGTACACTAAGTACCCCAGTTTTCTTAGCCTCAATATTAATTTCCCCATTTTCCTTTCTCTTGACTTTTCAAGTACGTATTGTAGAACCGAGGTTCATTACGAACTTTTAACAAACGCCGTCGGAAAGAACAAGACAAACAGCCCAAGTGCAGTATTTTGAACAACTTCTCAGACTTTTGAAGGGATGATGAATTTTGATTCCCTTTTCTTATGAATGGTAATGAAGTCTTTAGGGAATGGTTATGACGTGTTTTTTGTTCATAATTGATTTTAAAATCTATACAGTTTTAAGCCAGAAGTTGGATTAGGGTGGCATATGATGGACATATGCCTGTCATAATTATTACAGTGATTTAATCAGACTCACTGTAATAATTATGACAGGCATATGCCGATATACTTACTCAAATTTGCAAGCTTTTTTATGCGTGACAGGCTTAGTGAGGTTTCTGTAATTAACCCTCCTGTCAGTAGAGGCAGTGCTAACTTGATGCAAACTCAAGGGCGGAGTCATTTTATAAGACTCAGTGTTATTAATTAGGACTGGCATATGCCGATATACTCACATTTGCAAGCTTTTTTATGCGTGATAGGCTTAGTGGGGTCTCTGTAGTAAGTACCCCTCGCGGCAGTAGTGGCAGTGCCGGCTGTCTGTATTGTAGCGGCACTTGATGCACACTCAACTCATTGTTCCTAATAATAAGGACTGGCATATGTTAATATACTCACGTTTGCAAGCTTTTTTATGCGTGATATGCTTAGTGAGGTCTCTGTAGTACCCCTCCCGGCACTAGAGGCAGTGCTAGCCGGCTGTCGAGGCACTTGACGCACACTCAACCGCGAACGCATTTAATTAGTCCTAGTGCAATAATTAGGACTGGCAGGTGCTAATATACTCACGTTTGCAAGCTTTTTTATGCGTGATAGGCTTAGTGGGGTCTCTGTAGTACCTCTCGCGGTAGTAGTGGCTGTGCCGGCCGGCGGTGTAGTGGTAGCATTTGATGCATATTCAACACATTGTACCTAATAATTAAGACTGGCATATGCCCATGTACTCACGTTTGTAAGCTTTTTTATGCGTGATAGGCTTAGTGGGGTCTCTGTAGTACCCCTCGCGGCAGTAGTGGCTGTGCCGGCCGGCGGTGTAGTGGTAGCATTTGATGCATACTCAACACATTGTACCTAATAATTAAGACTGGCATATGCCAATGTACTCACGTTTGCAAGCTTTTTTATGCGTGATAGGCTTAGTGGGGTCTCTGTAGTACCCCTCGCGGCAGTAGTGGCAGTGCCGGCCGGCGGTGTAGTGGCGGCACTTGATGCACACGCCTCCGGACGCTCGCCCGGACAGCTTGTACAGCTCCATGTTGAACCGGCATCGGCGGGCGTGCCCGTTGCAGTTGCATTCTGAAACAAAGGACAAGATGTGTGATTAATGAATGAATGAATTCACACAACATCTCATACATTGACCTGACTTCGTACTAAGTAGCTTAAGCACGTGTGTTACAGATATCAGACAGCAGATTTAAAAAAAAGACAGGACATAAGTACTTTTTATTGCATACAAAACAGAGGTATAAAACTTAAAAACTAGTTATTACAGGAATAATGTACAACAGGCGGCCTTATCATTATGAGCGATCTCTTCCAGGCAACCTTTGATGATTGAACTTTGGTTGAAATAACTAATGATTGAAAATTTATGAAACGCCTGACCAGTTGATATAATGTATTCTACTACTTTGGATTTTTATATTACGGAAATCAAGAAAAATATGAAATTAATTTTGTGGTGGCGGCCAATTTAAGTTGGCGGCCATCTTATTTAGCTTCGGAATTAAAAAGACTAAAAATTTACGGCGTAGATTTTTATTTTTATACTAGAGGCGGCAAACGAGCAAACAAGATTTGAAAAATCCAGAGGTGCATTATCGGATTTGAACCACGACCCCGGGCCCCCGTATACTATAAGGTGCGTTCTAACCCACTAAGCTACCACCGCCATAAATCCATTAATCATTAAATGCCATTTTGGTTATACATTACTTCAAAAAAAAACAGTTGTATCAACTAGTAGGTACAAACAAATTAAATAAGGTTAAGTTACTAAAACAATTCATAAATAATCGGAAAGCATGTCAAACGTGACGTTGAGTGAGGTAACCGAGCGGGAGATTATCCCGTAATGTAATAATGTAATTACTTTCAGGGCTGCCACACGTGCGAGCTCAGCCTTCCGGAAGATTTTGGTACCAACCGTATCACAAAATAATAATTACAACCGTATTTTGAATGACACTGAAGGAGGAAAACCAACTGCTGGTGACGGAACGGTAGATATTCCGAAAGATTCTGGGACCAACCAAAGGAGAAGATGGGTGCTGGAGGCACAGGTTTAAACGTGAGATCGAAGACCTGATAGCCGAGCCGAACATCATCGGGGAAATAACAGCATCCCGACTACGCTGGCTCGGACACGTGGAGAGAATGGGAGAGGATCGCGCAGCCAAAAGAGCCTATCTGGGACGACCAACGGGGCGACATCATGTGGGTCGTCCGAGATACCGCTGGAGGGACGAAGTCGCCAAGGACCTCAAAGCACTTAACGTGCACGATTGGGCGGAATAGGGTATTTGACTAATCTCGATATAGTAAAAAATATTTATACTTTTCCAAAATACTGGTAAATAAGAACCAACGGCCAAAATTTTCAGTTAAAAATATAAAGTCTAGCTGGTTTTATGAGCATTCAAAGTTTCATGGGCAAGTCCATTTTTAAAGTATAAAATTTAAAAAAAATAATTATATCATTGAACTACCCGTACATTTTTCACCAACTTTTATTATGAAACCATTTACTTAAACGAAACATTTGATATAGCTACCAAACAAAATTTACTAGACGCGCATACAAGATACGGGCGTGTGACGTCACTTGCCTTAGCCATTTTGTATAGAGCGTTTTTGGGCTTGCCCAAAATATGTGCTCTTAAAGTTGTGATATCTCAGGTGATTCAAATCAGAATCGAGCAATTCTTTCAGTAATGTTTCTTAAATTGAGAGGTCTTTTGATTAAACACATAATTTTTTTTGTCAAATACCCTATTGGCACAGGACCGCAAAAAATGGCGAACTTTGACGTCGGAGGCCAAGACCTACTTTGGATAGTTGAGCCAGCGTAGTAAGTAAGTAAGTATTTTGAATGAAGGTAATTTTGCGTAGGTACCTATGTGTGTACTCGTAGTCAATAGAATATTTTGTGTGTACTCGTAGTTAATAGAAATATTTTTTTAGTCAAATTTATATTTTTACCAGTGGTCCGCCCTCACTTCGTTTCGGGTAGTTCCACTGTTTACAAATAGATGGCGCTGAGCGTTGATTGTATCGCGCAAGTGTTTCGTGTTTTCGGTTTACCTGTAAGACCTGCCGGGCTAAGATGCGCACCACGAGATAATTTTGTCGACACTCGTATTGCGTCAGCGCAAGTTGCCTCTCGCTCACTAGACTGAGCGATGAGCGGGATAGAACGATGCGCTCTCGCGAACGAGAGTCGACAAAATTTTGTCGCGGTGCGCATCTTAGCCCGGCAGGCGTAGAATATGAGATTAACCTCTTTATAAATAGTATAGAAGAAGATGAATGTCTAGGTTTCAGACGAGCAGACAGATCACTCGATGGTTAGCGATTGCCGCCGACCATTGGTGTGCTGCCAACCTTTTAATCCTTCCAACCCAATTGAGCTTACGGTACCCTCACTCTTTCACTCGACGAAACACAGCGCAGGTGCTGCTTCACGCCGGTCTTCTGTGAGGCCGTGATATCACTCCAGTCGAGCCGGCCCGGCCCATTCATGCCGAAGCGTTGCTCTCCCACAGGTTACGTGCTTCAGCCACTTCAGCTCCACATATCTAATACTTATATAGCCCTTTCCTCTTGGAGCCCCGGAGGAATTCAATCAGTCAGGAACAGACGCGCAAAACAACGACCTGCCCCGGCGCAGGTAATTAGTGCTATCTGCGAGTAGGGTGGCCTCACGTTTGCTAGTCTATGTTGATATTCCGGACCCGTTAGTTTATTAGCCTACTAGTGGCCCGCCCTCACTTCGCTTCGGGATCGTAATTCAGAAATGAACCAATAGATGGCGCTGTGCTCAATTACATCGCGCAAGCGCTTCGTGTTTTCAGTTTACCTATAAGCCTTGTCGTTGTCTATAGAAGTTATCTCTTTATAAATAGTATAGATATCTACTGTCCCAATGCAGGGCAATGGCTTCCATAAAATAAATGAAGTCAAAGCTACTATGATGGGATTAGGCTTAATCAGCACGCTTGCCTAATGCGGATTGGTTATCACAAACACCAGCTACTACAAAACACAAGTACTTTTGCTCCACCCAGGTATTGAACTCGGGACCCCAAGATTATGGCCCCTCAAAAAAAAAAAGAAAACCTTCATAGACTACATCTAAAATATTGCGTTCCTTGTGGATCTGCAGTGGGCATGTAGAACACTAGTAGCGTTTCACAATTGAATATTTCTTCTATTTTAATATTTTTTCTTGGAAAACATTCCGCTTGAATTACTAAAGAGAAATAATAAACATGGCCACAAAATTTTTATTTGGCCACGCGCTCAAACTTCTCATTTAATAACTAAGCATCGGGAAAATTACTTAGCCTTTAATTAACTGATTCATCGTCTTTACAATGGCAACTAAAAATGTTAAAGAAAGCGTCAAGTGAATCATTACTAAATGCCAAGTAACTGCCAAACTGTTCTCAATTATTATGATTACTGGAAAGTCCTATGCAGAAAAAAAAGAAAAAGAGAAAAAAAGCCTATACCCTGACCCAAAGGCACCTGTAATCGCTTGCCATCAGGCGCGCTGCATACTCGTTTGCCGCTTAGAAGACGTTGTTTTCAAAAAAAATCACTCTTTCCTAAATTACTTATTGTACGTCTTCAAAATGTGTGAATTCATGGACAGACTAGTCAGGGGCGCCCAACCTTCGGGCGTAATTAACCGTTGATATATCATACTGAACGGGATTAATTAAATTAATAAACTCGTTATGTCGAGTGTAGCAATTTATACCCTCCCTGCTCTATGCCTGCGCCTCTAGACAAAGTTAATATTGTTAGGTTGGCGACGTCTGCGCCTGATGTTTGGTGTTGCCAGCGTGTTCTATTAAAAACCACTCATGATAAGAATAACGGATGAAAGAAGACTGCATGCGACAGAGATGAGAATGTTGAGATGGATGTATGGCGTGACGAGAATGGATAAGATAAGGAATGAGTATATCAGAGGTAGCACGAAAGTGGCACCTATCACCGATAAACTAAAGGGGAATCGTCTCTCCTGGTATAAATAAATAAATGCGCCAGCCAATCACACCAATCAACTTGGTCTCAAACTAGGGCAACCCCTGTACTATGAGTACCAGGTAACGATAACTAAGATGTAATCAGAAGAGAGGAATGAATGTAAATGGGTGGAGGAACAAGAGGACGGCCAAAAAAGATATGGATGGATTATGTGAAGAATGACATGACTGAAAAGGGGGTAGATGACACAATGACGAATTAACAGGGACGAATGGAAGATGAAAACATACTGCGCCGACCCCAAAAAACCTGGGAATAGGACAGGAAGATGATGATGACTGGCCATATTGGGTACTTATTTGCTCCACTGGCTCAGCGACCCGAAACGAGTCTTGGCCTCCGAGACAAGAGAACACCACTTTAGTCGATCCTGTAGGCCCAATTTTGTCGACACTCGTTCGCGAGAGCGCATCCTTCTATCCCGCTCATCGCTCAGTCAGGTGAGCGAGACGCAACTTGCGCCGACAAAATACGAGCGTCGACAAATTATCTCGTGGCGCGCATGTTAGCCCGGCTGCACTACTAGTCGCCAGTCACCGGCCTGAAGTCCTCGCAGAACATTTTCAACGACGTCTTTCCTCGAGAGACTGGACGACGATCGTCTCGTGAAGAAAGCATACCGACCGATGGGCGGACGCCCGGTAGGCCTAGGCACAAAATACATATTGACACAGAAGGCTGACTGCCCACTAAGAGCTAAAAATATGTCATGTACTCACGCATGCGCACTAACGGGCAAAAACGCCTTTTCAACCACATTAATCCTAACTTATGACATAAGATTGTCAAACTGTCGAGGTCTATGGTAGAGGCCGCGCGCTTATGTACTCATCCCGGGCAACAACTCTAGCATATGTCAACGAACTCTTCTATATTCAAAATCAGGTCAAAGTCTAACTTCTGTGTGTAATTATTTTGTGGCCTAGGTCCTTATTAGGTAAGAAAAAATAATAATTATGATCACACAGTCTGTACAAAAACTGCAACCTGGCAACACTTGAGTTATCATTTTTTTTTTTTTTTTTTTTTTTTTTTTTTTTTATATAAGATGGGTTTGCACTTGACCTCATCTCACCTGATGGAAAGTGACAATGAGGTCTAAGATGTAGCGTGCATTCCCAGAAGAAGCCTATTCACTCTCGACTTAAAGACACCCAAATTGTAGCTCTCTGGAAACACAGAAGCCGGCAAGTTGTTCCATTCCTTAGCAGTTCGTACCAAAAAAGAAGAAGCATCATTGATGGGGTAATGCAATTTGTATGCTGTCCATGGCGTGGATGGGAGATTGGGGCGAAGTGGATTATCTTTACGGGGGTGAGAATGTCTTATGTCTTATTCATACGTACGATGGGGCGGCTTATTGTAGAGGTGCTTATTAAAAAGCGAGATTTATAGGAGGTAACAAAGGTAAATAGTTTTGTTTTGAAAATTAAAAAGTAAAAAGTGTGTGTGTAAAGCTGAATTAGTGTTTGCGTAGTGTTTAGCAACATACGTACAAAAAGAAGAAAGAACTTTTAATTTATTAACTGTATTATTTTAACATTATCCTTAGAATAATTTATAATTCTAAGATTATCTGTTATTTAAAAACCATTGGAATTTGTTTTGAATTTTCGAACACAGCTCGGGTTTGTGGTCAGTGATCACCAATCCGTCTTAGGCAAGCGTGGTGATTAGGTAAGCCTAATCCCATAATAGTAGCGATGACTTGATTTCTATGATGGAGGCCTTTTCCCTGCAGTGGGACACAATATAGGCTGATACTTAGTTGACAAAAAATGCAGGTGCTTTAAACAGTTTTGGTTCCATTGGAAATGGGAATCAAAGGCTCCACGTTTTCTCCTTTTTGCGTGTTTTTCACAGCTCTAACAGCCGGCGCCACTGAACCGAAACGATACTTAAACCTTTTATTTTGTGCTTCATTGACACAGTGCATATAGGAGTGTAGTGAAGAATGTTAGTTTTGCCTGGTTGGATGGTACATTTGGTAGCAACCCTGCCACATTCGCTAAAGTTCGTTAGTTGGATCCCCCACACTCTTCACCCTAGACAAACGCTTGTGTGATGACTTGTGTCACTTGTGTTTGTTCAGTGTACTCTGGGTTTAATGTACATATTTAAGTAATATACTTATGTTTCCTTTGTTGTCTGAAATTTATAAAACAAGTGCTTAAACTACTTATTAGAGTCGGCTCAATTTTTGAGATGTTGTGTGAATTATTAATATTTATTGATTGTCAAACGTACCAACATAATATTCAACTTAAACAAATCTCCCAGTGACAAAAACAGATCTTTTATTTCAGTCATGTTACTGAACCACTAAGCTGCCTCACTGCTCTTACACCAAACCATATTCCTTTTAGTCCCTTTGGGCGGAAGCGGCACGTAGAGACCAGACTCCGCTTAATTTCATTGACAGCAATTACAAAGCTAACTAATTTCTTCACCCCACCCCGCTCGACACGTGCGAGGTACGTGATTCCCTCCACACGTCCACCTTTGACGCCTAACCACGCCAATTTGGTCTATACCTCCTAAATTAGAAGGTCGCATTTGGGATGAGCTGGTTAATCAGTAGCCAGTGTAAGTAGCTGTTGGTAAAAGACAACGTGCGATTGCTTTAGTAAATGCCGTTCCAATAGTTATTTCTTCACGAATAAGGTGCATATTGGAACATACAGCTTACGTCCCAGGCAGGATTTGCTAGGTCGTATTTCTGGTGTGTTAAGGTTGAGTTTCCAACGGGCAGGGGGATGGGGCTGATTGGGACGTGATCAATCGTATCCTAGGCTTCTTTTGCGGCGGACGTGCGTGCCAGGGAATAAGCAGGGGAAACGGAGCGCGGAAGGTGATTGAAGACATTGATGCTGGTAATTACAAAGGTGAAATAAATAATGATTTAGTCTGCATAATTGAACTTGGTGACATCCCCTATGTTATGTCCGAAAGAAAGGCGATGGTGTGTGTGGTGTGGTACTCGGAGAATTGTGTTTTGACCGAATCAAAACTTTATTAAAATCAATGGCATAACAATCGACTGAAAAAAAGGCTTTCGGTTTCATCTAAGTTTTGTCTTTATGATAAAACATATCATTCACATTTTACAGCATTGTTAGAGGTTAAAAGTTGAGACCTCGGTGCCCTAATAAATCTAACTGCCGCACTCAAAGACGTGACTTAATCTTAATGTAAATTATCTTTATACTGTATTAAAATAAGGGTCAATTAGCTATTTTCTGATTAGTAAACCTATTAGTTCTGAGCCAATCCCCAATCCTGTCACATTGAACCAAAAAAGCACAGATTGTGTGAAAGGTGGGGGATATAAATTCGTTTGAGAATTCTGTCTCTTCTGAAAAAAGTATGTCTCGAATGTTTTAAAAACCCTCCTCAAGTTTATGTAATCCCATCATAAAAGCAATGACTTGATTTCTATGATCGAGGCCGTTTCCCTGCAATATTACAGTTTATAGGCTGATACTTTACTTGACTTGAAATGGGCTTCATAGTTGAAATTCGGTCATTAGGACTATTACGCACTATTACTGTCTCATCGTGGACATGTGGCAGTTTATTGGCCTTTGTCA
The DNA here is from genome assembly GCA_014851415.1 of Cnaphalocrocis medinalis. Taxonomy (NCBI): domain Eukaryota; kingdom Metazoa; phylum Arthropoda; class Insecta; order Lepidoptera; family Crambidae; genus Cnaphalocrocis; species Cnaphalocrocis medinalis. Next base: position 15,919,350 of record CM026287.1, on the reverse strand, counting down.
AATGCTGCTCGTCTCTTTACGAGGCCGTAAAGCTAATAGATTTCGCCTTTGATTTACTGCGCTAATGCTCTGACACGACTGTCGCGATATATCTTTAAGAAGATTGTGTTTAGCGGGGGTTTGCTTTGTTGTGGGGACAATTGTTTTGGTTAAGTAATGAGGTTGTCAGTTTGAATAATGGCCGAGCTCCTTTCTTTTAAATATCTATTTAGAAATAATAATTACATTCACTACGCTTACCGAAGGTACCTAAGGTGAGCGTAGTGTTGGACGCCCTGCGACTAGATGGGATGACGACATTCGAAGGCTGGCTGGTGTGGGCTGGATGAGAGTGGCCGAAAATCGGGAGCGGTGGCGTGCATTAGGGGAGACCTATGTCCAGCAGACGAGTGTGGGTTGCTGATGATGATGATGATGATGAATTATATTCATGCAATGGTAGCTCAGCGGATAAGATTATAAAACGGGAGATCGAGCAAAGACCTCTTTTATTCTTCAAATCTATGTATCTCCAAACAAGTGGGTCTCAAAATGAACATGGACAACACAAAGTTATGTCCCATTTCATGTTGTGACACTCCAGTAACAGTTGGAAGCTTTACACTGGAAGTTGTAGACAATTTTTTTACCTCGGACAAAAAGTCCAACTTGGTAAGTCCAAGTTCCAGAAAGAGGTCGATCGACGAATCCAACTCGGTTGGGCAGCGTTCAGGAAACTACGCAGCACATTTTCTGGCTTTGCCGCAGTGTCACAAAACGAAAGTCTTTATTGCGTGTGTGTTGCCAGTTGCCAGTGATGACATACGGAACCAAAACGTGGCCGCTTAAGAAGGCTTTGAGTCACTCAGAGGGCAAGAGGGTTATGCCAAGTAAGCACATGCAGAACAAGGCAACAAGTAGGTTGTCGGTCCGGCGGCGTGTCGGTGCCGGGTGTAAACTAATGTCGCTACTGAGAGCCCCATCGATCCTGCGCAGTGACCATTCGATGGATATTTGGAAGGAATTCCGCCCTTACTAATTACTAATATAATAACTCTATTCATTAAGAGATACAGCTCAAATCACCAGTCAATCTCAAACGTCTCTTTACTCACTTAATATAGGAAGAATTAATAGTGCCCAGCACGGTCCTAGCTATAACAAAAAAACATAATATTTTACATTATAAACGTCTGTGGACTTACTTACTAGTATCTACCCAATCAATGCATGTAGGTGTACTGGGTGGTGTCATTATCATACCAGTCTCTGACACTACACACACACTACGCTACACTGCAGACGACTGGGCAGTCAGTCAGTATTATGATTATGACACGTCTACATTAGATATCTATGCAACCTTATTTAACTAATTTCTGTATCTATTTATTCTAGGTCTTAGGGTTGTGTCCTAGTATTGTTCCAGTTACCAACACACCCCAGTTGACCCACAGAGAAGTGACCACTAACGACCACCACGTCGCCGGCTGCAGCCGTGGACCACGTGCTTTCTTAACCGCATATACATCATGTGGAGGGGTTCAGGCATTAGACTAAATGGCTGGTGGACTCAACACGGCATTTGTTGAATAGGTTTGAAATTACAAATGGGGCTACCGCGTGTGGAAAATCCGTTAGATGGCGTACGTGTAGACTGAGGTCCAACTACATACATGGTGATTGGTTATTTTTGATGTGAGATGTTAAAATGTCACTGAACGAAAAAGGTTGGTAGCGCACTCGTGACTCTACTGATCATGCAGGTGTCTATAGGCGGCGGTAATCGCGTACCATCAGGTGTTCCGTCTGTTCGTCTGCCACCTTTATCATATCAAAAAAGAAACATATTCCGAAAGAAAAATGGCGAATACAGACAAATTGTCGCATTACTTCGCCGGAATACGCCTTATTCCTTCGCCGAAGACACCCTTACAAAAACAAGTGCTTAGCTAGCCCGGGGTCCGACAACCATTACGCCGACAACTGATTGACAAACGACTGCCGATCCGGCTCAGCGCTTCCTCGCCGTGATCAATCGACGGACAGAATGATTGTTTCTAGGAAAGTTATGCATTTTAAATCGCTATTAGATTGTGTGCTAAAGAATTTGCCATTTCAGGTGAATGTAATGATTCTGAGCTGTGTAAATAGTGAATAGATAAAATACTGCAAGAAAGAAAAGACCGCCTTTATTGTACTGTCTATTGCTGTTGTTTCTCTCATGAGTATTCAATTACTGTGCAATAAAGAATAGAATCTGACGACCCGTTTGGTTCAGTGGTAGTGAATGCTGCGTCTGGGCCAAGGGTTGCGGGTTCGATCCCCGCACAGTACAAACATTTGTGTGCATGAACATGTCTGTTTGTATTGGTCTGGGTGTTTTCTATGTATTATAAGTATGTATTTACAAAAGAAAAGTATTATATTATGTATATATTTGTAATTCCACTGTTGGTTCTGATATCTGTAACACAGGTGCTTGAGCTACCTATCTCAGAGTCAGATCAATGTATGTGATGAAGTGATGTAGTGAAATATAATAATTTATTTGTAGAACATAATATGTAGATACCGAATAACATTCATTCATTAATTCATATCGGGACGTAACTTTGCTAGTAACTATCCGTAACTATGTCGATTGCTTCGCGCTAGTGTTTAGAGTTACTGATGTGTTTTAAGATTTTGCGATATCTATATAATTTTATCACTTTACAAATAGAATAGATTACCTTTGATTGATTTATTTATTACCTTCGATTATGGAATTTATAATTTATTCTTCTTTGATTATCATCATGTTTTGACGAGCTCCTGTCACTATGAGACGTATTCCCACATCCCGGCAGATTACCCGACAGATTATCGGCAGCCGAGGCGACGTCGCTTGACAAATGACGAGATGACTCGTGCCGTTCGACACACAAGTGATTAATTGATGCCTTTGAATGTGCAATCAGAGCGAGATTCGAAATTTCTAGGTAAAAATAAGGGCTGCCGCAAAGCGCAGACTCTTATTTTCCACCTTAATCTATATCTTCTATCTACTATATACTATTTATAAGAGATAACTTCAATAGACAACGACAAGGCTTATAGGTAAACCGAAAACACGAAACGCTTGCGCGATGTAATTTAGCACAGCGCCATCTATTGGTTCATTTCTGAATTACGGTCCCGAAGCGAAGTGAGGGCGGGCCACTAGTCTATACTATTTACGTACAAAGAGATTATAATATTATGTATGTATGTCCAAGGTTGGCAAGCAAAAGCGTTGGACAGTGATCTAGGGAGGAACTCAGGGGAGGCCTATGCCCAGCAGTGGGACTCTATAGGTTAACTAAAAAAAATGTAACCCAAATAAGATGAAACAGTGGCGTGATGTTGACATGTAACGTTGTTTACCGTGGGAGAGCCACGCTTGGGCATGAATGGGCCGACTCGACCGGAGTGATACCACGGCCTCTCAGAAGACTGGCGTGAAGTAGTGCCTGCGCTGTGTTTCGTTGAGTGAGTGAGGGACCGGAAGCCAAACTGGGGGGGAAAGAGGGCTGAAGGTTGGCGGCGCACTTGTGACTGTACTGGCGGCGGCAATCGCTTACCAACAGCTGATCCGTTTGCTCGTCTGCCACCTGACACAAAAAAAGAACACGTCCGCTAAGTAACATGTGCTAACTGTACTTTTCCTCCAGGGCCCAATATTTTTTTCACCTATAGTCACTCCAACATGCAGTCGCGTGACGTCATGACGTTTGTGCACCGTAGCTAGGTTTATCGCACCCGCCCTGCGCCGGCGCACGGCGTTCTAAATTTTATCAATCACCCGAACGGCATTAAGCGCGAATAAATCACGGGCTAATTGCACCGATAGCGACGCGCGGCGTTCAGTGCGACTCGGCGCGATTAGGGCTGCACAAACTTAATATTTTTTTTATGTGATAGGTGGCAGACGAGCAAACGGATCACCTGATGGTAAGTCATTGCCACCGCTCAGAGACACCTGCAACACCAGTAGAGTCGACTCACAAGTGCCAACCTTAAAACCCTTTCCCCTTATTGGGCATCCGGTACCCTAACTCACTCGACGAAATAGCGCAGGCGCTTCTTTACTTTTCTTTAGTCTTCTGTGAGCCGGCCCATTCATGCCGAAGCGTGGCTCTCCCACGTTTAAATTAATAGAGTAAAATGACTGTTAGAAGAGGTGTTAAAGGGATGTAAATGTTCACAAATAATACTCTGTATTTTAATATTGCATTTGTTGTCGTGGCAGACTGGTGTCCCATCGAATAATGAGGGTATGGGAATAGAGAGTGCATCTGTGTTTGCGCACACATTTGACCACTAATATTATATTTTGCGTACGTAGCTGATCTTTAAGATTGACCGCCGTAGCCAAATATCAGTTGAAGGATTCTTAGTTTTTCATTATTTTTTAATTCGTTAACTTAGTTGGTCCTGTCAACCCTGGCTCCGGACACAGTCATGGTTGGCGCGTTGCCAACTGTTAATGTGACATATCGGAAAGTGAGTCTGTTTGTTTCACTTTCATGGCTAAACTGTTTGACAGCTCTCTGGAAACTTTTGGAGCAAATTGTTTTCCTCCTATAGTATGAAGCTATAGATAATTAGATAATGAATTTTAACCGAGGGAGAGCCACGCTTCGGCATGAATGGGCCGGCTCGACCGGAGTGATACCACGGCCTCTCAGAAGACTGGCGTGAAGTAGTGCCTGCGCTGTGTTTCGTTGAGTGAGTGAGGGACCGGAAGCCAAACTGGGGGGAAAGAGGGCTGAAGGTTGGCGGCGCACTTGTGACTGTACTGGCGGCGGCAATCGCTTACCAACAGCTGATCCGTTTGCTCGTCTGCCACCTGACACAAAAAAAGAACACGTCCGCTAAGTAAAATGTGCTAACTGTACTTTTCCTCCAGGGCCCAATATTTTTTCCACCTATAGGTCACTCCAACATGCAGTCGCGTGACGTCATGACGTGTGTGCACCGTCGCTAGGTTTATCGCACCCGCCCTGCGCCGGCGCACGGCGTTCTAAATTTTATCAATCACCCGAACGGCATTAAGCGCGAATAAATCACGGGCTAATTGCACCGATAGCGACGCGCGGCGTTCAGTGCGACTCGGCGCGATTAGGGCTGCACAAACTTAATATTTTTTTTATGTGATAGGTGGCAGACGAGCAGACGGATCACCTGATGGTAAGCGATTGCCGCAGCCCATAGACACCTGCAACACCAGTAGAGTCGACTCACAAGTGCCAACCTTAAAACCCTTTCCCCTTATTAGGCATCCGGTACCCTAACTCACTCGACGAAATAGCGCAGGCGCTTCTTTACTTTTCTTTAGTCTTCTGTGAGCCGGCCCATTCATGCCGAAGCGTGGCTCTCCACGTTTAAATTAATAGAGTAAAATGACTGTTAGAAGAGGTGTTAAAGGGATGTAAATGTTCACAAATAATACTCTGTATTTTAATATTGCATTTGTTGTCGTGGCAGACTGGTGTCCCATCGAATAATGAGGGTATGGGAATAGAGAGTGCATCTGTGTTTGCGCACACATTTGACCACTAATATTATATTTTGCGTACGTAGCTGATCTTTAAGATTGACCGCCGTAGCCAAATATCAGTTGAAGGATTCTTAGTTTTTCATTATTTTTTAATTCGTTAACTTAGTTGGTCCTGTCAACCCTGGCTCCGGACACAGTCATGGTTGGCGCGTTGCCAACTGTTAATGTGACATATCGGAAAGTGAGTCTGTTTGTTTCACTTTCATGGCTAAACTGTTTGACAGCTCTCTGGAAACTTTTGGAGCAAATTGTTTTCCTCCTTTAGTATGAAGCTATAGATAATTAGATAATGAATTTTAACCGAGGGAGAGCCACGCTTCGGCATGAATGGGCCAGCTCGACCGGAGTGATACCACTGCTTCACAGAAAACCGGCGCAAAGCAACGCCTGCGCTGTGCTTCGTCGAGTGAGTGAGCAGCGTGCAATCCACTAGAGTCACAAGTAGGTACTTGCGACTCTAGTGGATTGCAGCTTTCTATAGGCGACGGCAATCGCTTACCATCAGGTGATCCCTCTGCTCGTCTGTCACCTATCACATAAAAAATCGATTACAAACATAAAATATGTCAATGAACGGGGGATATCGCGTGTGAAAAATTCTAGATGGCGTACTGTTAGACTGAGGTCCAACTTCAACGTCATTGGTTGTTTAGTGACATTTTAACATCTCACATCAAAAATAACCAATTACCGTGTAGACGGACCTCAGTTGTTATACGCCATCTAGCGGAGTTTTCACACGCAATCACCCGCACTACAAAGAGTTTGTTTCCTGCCATATGATGGTAATACTATAGGAGTCTTTGCCCCCAGGTCCCATAACTCAAATAATCCTAGTCACCGAGGGCAGCTAATACTTGGCCTGCAAGCGGCGTCGGCTCATGCAATATGTATCGATAATCAGGAGCGGTTGGGAATCAATGCATTCCTTACATTTGCTGGAGACTGCTGGTGATGGGAGGAGCGGAAATTATATTATTTTATGGGAACCTACCTCGATAGTTCGATAATCTTATGTCATAAG